>CAUYRH010013845.1:0-16763 GCA_963574655.1 Perodicticus potto
TGGGGAAAAGATTCCCTATTTAACAAATGGTGCTGGGAGAATTGGCTGGTGACTTGTAGAAGACTGAAACTGGACCTACACCTTTCACCATTAACAAAAATTGACTCTCTCTGTATAAAAGATTTAAACTTAAGACATGAAACCGTAAAGATTCTTGAAGAGAGTGTAGGAGAAACACTTGAAGAAATTGGCCTGAGAGAATATTTTATGAGGAGGACCTCCCCAGGCAACACCAAATTGAAGCAACACCAAAAATACATTACTGGGATCTGATCAAACTGAAACTTCTGCACAGCCAAGAACACAGTAAGTAAAGCAAGCAGACATCCCTCAGAATGGGAGAGGATATTGTCAGATTATGCTTCTGACAAAGCTTTATATAACCAGAATCCACAGAGAACTCAAACTTATTAGTAAGAAAAGAACAAGTAATCTCATTTCATTGTGATCAAGGGACTTGAACAGAAGCCTCTCTGAAGAAGAAAGGCGCATGGCCTAAAGACACACGACAAAATGATCATCATCTTTAATCATCAGAGAAATGCAAATCAAAGCCACTTTGAGATATCATCTAATTTCAGGAAGACTGGCTCACATTAAAAAATCCCCAAACTACAGATGTTGGCATGGACATGGAGAAAATGGAACACTTCTGCCCTGGTGGTGGGAATGCAAGCTAATAAGTCCCTTTTGGAAAGAAGTATGGAGAATACTCAGGGATATAAAAGTAGACCTGCCATTTGATCCTGCAATTCCTCTACTAGGTGTATATCCAAAAGACCAAAAATCAGTTTATAACAGATTTTTGCATCAGATTGTTCATTGCAGCTCAATTCATAATAGCCAAGTCATGGAAGAAGCCCACGTGCCCATCGACCCATGAATGGATTAATAAATTGTGGTATATGTATGCCATGGAATATGCAGCCTTAAAAAAAGATGGAGACTTTACCTCTTTTATGTTTACATAGATGGAGCTGGAAGATACCCTACTTAGTAAAGTATCTCAAGAATGGAAGAAAAAGTATCCGATGTACTCAGTACTATTATGAAACCAATTTAAAAACACTCACTTTCATATGAAGAATAGATCACAACTATGACCCAAGATGAAGGAGAGAGGAGGGGGATGGAAGGGGTGGGGGAAGATCATATCAAGGGAGGGTGAATGGTGGGATCACACTTATGGTCCATAATGCAAGGGTACATGTCGGATCTATTAGTATGCAGGGGTCCTCAAACTACGGCCCGTGGGTCACATGTGGAGGTGTGAATTGTATTTGTTCCCGTTTTTGTTTTTTACTTCAAAATAAGACATGTGCAGTGTGCATAGGAATTTGTTCATAGTTTTTTTTTTTAAACTATAGTCTGGCCCTCCAACAGTCTGAGGGACAGTGAATTGGCCCCTTTTTAAAAAGTTTGAGGATGCCTGGATAGAGTATAAATGTCTGAACACATTAATTAAGTAAGCGAGATGAGGTATATATTAACCAGTGTGATGTAAGCATTCCCAATTCTATATGAAATCGGCACAATGTACCCCATAAATGCATTAATGTACACATGATCTATGCATTTACGATTTAATAAAAAAAATTTTTAAAAAGATGAAAATGAAAATATAAACTTTATTTCTCAACATGTTCTCCATCAAGTTCAAGACAATTTTATAAGTGATGCTATCCAACCATTTATTTCATTCCTAAAGAATAGAGGATCTTGAGGATTGAGAATTCAAAGATGTCAATGTATTCCTTTTTACATTATTAACTGAAGAAAAATGGTGCCTTTGTAGATTTTCTAAGATTAGAAAACAAAAAGAAGTCAGAAGGAGCCATATTATGACTGTAACAGGTGGATGTCTAATAATTTCCCATTGAAACTTTCAAAAACATAGTCCTTGTTTGATGAGAGGAATGACCAGAAGCATGGTGGAGAAGGACTCTGGTGAAACATTCCTCAGCCTTGTTCCACCAAAGCTTTGACTAACTTTCTCAAAATCTCTCATGATAAGCAAATGTGATTGTTCTTTTACCTCCTAAAAAGTCAGTGAGTAAAATGCCTGAGCATCCCCCCAAACTGTAGCCATGACCTTTGCTCTTAACTGGTCCACTTTTGCTTTGACTGGACACTTCCACCCCTTGGTAGCCACCGCTGTGTGCTTTCTCTTCAGGATCTCACTGGTAAACTCATGTTTCATTTCCTGTTACAACTCTTCAAAGAAATGCTTCAGGATCTTGATCCAATTTGTTTAAAATTTCCGTTGAGAGCTTTGCTCTTGTCTGCAGCTGACCTGAGTGAAATGGTTTTGACACCGATTGAGTGGGAAGTTTGCTGAACTTTAATATTTCAGTCAGAATTATGTAAACTGAATCAATGGTGTTGGTTATTGTTGCTTCTGTTAATCATCTGTCCTCTTCAATTCTCACACAGACAAAATGAATTTGTTCCTCATAAATGCATGGAGATGGTCTGCTGCTGTGAGCTTCACCTTTGACATCATCTCCTTTCTTAAAATGAATTATCCATTTGTAAACTTGATTTATTTGAAGCATTTTCCTCATAAACTTTTCACAAAGCATCAATGACCTAACCAATTTTCCACCTCTATAAATTTGATGGTATGTTCTTAATTCAGTTTTAGCTCTTTTCAAACTCTTGTCTTATTCTTCCTAGCACTTCGAACTAGATCCTGTTCAGACATGTTATAACTAGTTAGTATGAGCTTATTTTGGTGAAAAATATTTTGAAATTATGCATATTTTCCCCATAACATGTATTTTCTATGACTATGTGTCCTCACCTTAAATGGCTCATGTGAATCTCCAAGTTCCTAAGTGTAAAATTCAACTTCCAATTGCCCTTCAAAATCTTTCTCCTTGGAAATTGTACCCATATTTTACCTGAGAGTCCAAGTCAGAAACCTGGGAGGCATACTAGCTGCCTTTTCCCTCTCACCTGCAATTTCAGAATCCATCTCACGAGACATCAGTCTCTGCATCCCTCCTGCACTGCCTTACCCCGAAGCTCCTCCATCTCCCAGAACTATTGTACTAGCGTCCTGACTGGTCTCTTTGCTTCTGTTCCACCCACCTCCCACCTATTGGTCATGGTGTAAATTGGACCTTTCCCTATTTTGCATCAATTAGCATAATATTCATGGTAATTACAGTGGTCTACTTAAATTTTTCTCAGATCTAGTCCCTGCCCACCCTCAATTTCTTAGAAATCTTAGCTCTCACAGGATTGGTGTGCCTCAGTACTAGGCTGTAGTGGGAAGAACATGAAAAGATTCTGACACTGGACCAGGTTTGGGCACTCACACCTGTAATCCTAGCACTCTGAAAGGCCAAGACAGGTGGATCACCTGAGATCAAGAGTTCAAGACCAGCCTGAGCAAGAAGGAGATCCCATCTCTACTAAATAAAATAGAAAAACTAGCCAGGCATTGTGGTGAGCACCTGTAGTCCCAGCTACTCAGAAGCCTCAGGCAAGAGGATCTCTTAAACCAAAGAGCTTGAGGTTGCTGTGAGCTATGGTGCCATATGCCCAGCCCTGTACTTACATTAATAGAAAGTATCATCTCAAATCACAATCCCTTGCAAGGAAGGAATTCATATACCCATTATACAGTTGAAGAGCTATAGATGTGAAGTCACACAGCTAGTGACTGACAGAACCTGGGCTCACTCCAGGTCTCCTTCTCTTCCAGACAGATCCCAGCTTGGATTTGTCTCTGCTGTGCTGCTTAGTACCCAGAAAATACACTGCCTTAAATTATATGTGTCAATACTATAACTATTAGAACCAGGACCTGGACCCAGAACTCCAAAGCCTGGCCTCTTTTCATGCTATTGTCATGATGTGTCCTCTCCTAGTAGGAAGCCTTCCACAGTGACCAGAAAGCTGTGGGACCAGTCCCAGCTGTGTCGAGAATTTTTAAACTTAGACATCAGCACCTGTCAACCCTGGTATCATAGAAGAATCACATAGCTTTTAAATGCGTAAAGGAAGGGTGGTCCATCTCTACCGCCAGAGTCTGATTTAATTGAACTGTGGTGGATTTGGAACTCCAGTTATATATTTTAAATGTGCTCCAAGTATTTCTGTCTTGCAGGATTAAAAAGGTATGAATAATTCTAGGTCAAGATGATCCTCTTGGGTTTTGTTCTCATCTCTCTCCCTGGTGAGCAGACTGTTTTAGTGCTGGGTGACTAGATTCTGACCACAGCACTCCGTGAGTGGTGTTCTTGGACAAGAGAGTTCTTTGAGAGCCAGTTACAATAAATAAGGTTTTCTGAAGGCTAGTTGGTTACAAAGGATCACATGAACCATAGTTTTAAGTCTACTCTAAAAATCCATTTCATGCTGAGTAACTCTCAAGTAAATGCAATCCAAATCTCTCTTCTACCATCCTCCATTCTTCTTTTTTTTTTTTTTTTCTTTCCCAACAGGATTGCTTTTGGGAGGGTAAGGCTCCATCCAACTCTAGGGCCTTCATTGTCAGTAACTTGGCAAGCCTGGTTAAGTTCTGCAGGAAACTTGGAGAAAGGATGACGAGTTAAGGATAAGGATTGGATTGGGGAAGAAAATACTATAAGTTCACTCACTTTTCTCTCACTTTCCTATTCCACTGACCTGCCCTAATGTAGACTTCAGATGATCCCTGAGCATGTTAAACTGGACATTGAAACACACTACTTTTCATTTTACAAAATGAGCACAATCATATTGTTTATAGTCTGGAGATTACCCTGTGTGTAACGATGACATTGACAGTGGGCACCCATTCTACTCCTTGTAGGTGACACATTGTCATTGATTACTGTTATCAGCAATCACTGTATTTCTAAATTGACTCCCTTGGCAGTAGAGCTGTCTGGTTAGGCCCCTGAATGCTGGGGCTTCATCCTCTCTGGCTCCTGGAATCTGCCCCTTCCGAACAGAATGACTTTAGGCAAGATACTTTGTCTCAGTTTCCCTATCTATCAAATGGACACTATAATGTATTTCATAGGGTTGTTAGAGAATTAAAGGACTTAGTACAGGTAAAGAAATTACAGTCATTTTTGAGACTTAGCAAATACTATATGAATATTTGCTGCAAAATACCATAAAATAAAGCCAACAACTGAATGGATTAACTGCTGGGTTGTCAGGCTCCCACAAGGAACCCAGGAAAATGTTCTGTCTTTGAGCTTGGCAGCATTTCCCATCTCTTATGCACTCTACTGTGAGGTGGAGAGTGGAGAAGGCTGCTTGTGTGTTCTTTTTATTTTTTTTTCATCATATTGACCTTTTTATTTCACATATGGAAGATATTCTTTTTTTTTTTGCCATCGTTCAGCTCATCTAACACCCCCAGGCCTGGGGCTGGGGGTGCTCCTGGTAGCATCCCCTAGTGGTTAGCAGAGGCACCTCACATCCCTGCTTGGATGCTTCATTGTCCTTCTGCTTCCATGTTTTCTTAATACTCCCAATTCCTTTGTTTCATCCATATTTCACTCCTTACCCTTCATCCAGGTTCTGCCTAATCATCTGGTCTGACAAGCGCAGACATTCATTCAGACAGCTGTCTCTCTTCCAACACAGCTTAAAGGTGAGAGGTTAGACCTTGAGAATGGAGGTCGAAAGGCAAGAAGATGTTCTCACTATGGTTTAGCCCCAGAATGAGTCTATAAATCATAATCAGACCTTTCATTTTATCAATATTAAATCCTTGCTGGTGTTTATTTTATTTGGTATTATGCTAAAAAGTCCTTTTCTTCCATTTATTTTCCTGGCTTGCATGGGAGATATATCAATTCTGCCATGAAGTCATAAAAGACACCTGCTATTTGTGGAGCACTACTATGTGCCACAGAGTAACTATATTGTCACTGCATGTCCTGAGACCCCTCAGAAGTAGGCAGGCTTTATTATTCTAATTTACAATAAAAGAGAACCCAGATCAGAAGGAATTCTTTCCTCTGGAGCATGCTGCTTTTCAAGATGTTAAAAAGTGACCACTTTGAGAATCACAGGCACCAAAATAATTAAAGACCACCTTAACCATGGTTTTATATTTGCTCTTTGAAACAACAGAGTGAAACATTTATTATCTTTCCATTTTGCAAATAAGAAAGCCAAATCTCAGGTAATTTAACAGGCATGCCCCAGCTGACACAGTCAGTACAAAACAGGGAGCAAAAGCCAGGTCCCCTGATTTGAATCCCACATCCCACTTACCGTCATCATGTTGTACCCTCTTAGTACAGAACTGGAGACGGGCATGCAGTATGTGATTATCAAATGTTTCTTGAGTGAATGAATGAAGAAATGAAGACTGTCTTTAGTCCTTCCTCTGTTTGTATACCCCCTAGATGGCTGATCTTTGTCAATATTCAGGAAATATCTACCCTGTGGCCTCCAGACAGCTTCTACTCTCCACCCCAAACCCATATAAACATAACCATCTTTCATCCCACTCTTACTAGGTTATAAGATCAGACATTTTAAAATCAGTTAATAATTATTGAGTATATACTGTGCATTACCTACTTATACTATTAAATCCATATAGCAAATTTAAGAGTTTAGGACCATTATTTTCATTTACAGATTAAAAAAAACCAAGACCTCGAAAATTAGACTTACAGAGGATCCAGACTTGCTAAATTCTCCTGTCTCCCCACAAAACTGACAATGACCACAAACAATTTATTTTTTTATCCATCCTTCCCAGATGACATTTGCATTTTAATAAGGTCCTTCAACACTATAGCTCAATGGTTCTGAAAGTACAGCCCAGGCTCCTCTGGGGCCCTAAGAACCTTTCAGAAGGTCTGCAAAGTCAAAACTGTGTTCATAATAATACTAAGATGTTATTTCCTTTTTCACTGAGTTAACATTTGCACTGATGGTAGAAAAGCAATGGTGTTTGTGACTGCCAGCACTTTAGAGCAAATCAAGGCAGTTGTACTCAATTGTCATTGCACTCTTCAACACCATCCTCATGGGGGGAAAAGTTTTCTTAGGAATATTTATGATGAAGTAATAAATATTATAAAGTTTATTAAATTTTGATCCTTGAGTCCTCATACTTTTTAATGTTTCCTGTGACAAAATGAATGGCGTACACAGCACCTCTGCTGCCTGCTGAATTCTCAGGGGAAAGCATTCCTGTGACTGAGCTGTTGAGTTGACCTAGCCATTATAAATGGAATACCATTTTTTCTTGAAAAAAATGACTGACAAACTGGCTATTCAGACTTGGATATTTGGCAGACATTTTCTCAAAAATGAACAAAGTGAGCTTGTCATTTCAAGGGAAGCGACTGACAGCATTTGATGTCAATGATAAAATGTGAGCATTCAGGCAAAAATTAGAATTTTGGGCTTGGCAGGTTTCCAATACTTACAGATTTTTCTGATAAGATCAGTGATATTAATAGAAGTGTTTTTTTAATTTTGTATAATGAAGTATACATTTGGAAGATCTGTATAACTCAGAAAACCAATAGTTTCCAAATGACCAATATGTTAAAAAGTGAGGTCTGGATAAAAAGATCCATTCAAAGTTCATGACAAGGCTGGATAAGGTGGCTCATGCCTGTAATCCTAGCACTCTGGGAGGCCCAGGAGGGTGAACTGCCTGAGCTCAGGAGTTCAAGACCAGCCAGAGCAAGAGCAAGACCCCATGTCTTAAAAATAGCCAGGTGTTGTGGTGGGCACCTATAGTCCCAGCTACTTGGGAGGCTGAGGTAGGAGCATCACTTAAGCCAAGAGTTTGAGGTTGCTGTGAACTGTGACACCAAGGCATTCTACCTTGGGCAACAAAGTGAGACTTTATCTCCAAACAAACAAAAAAGTTCAAGACAGATGAACAGATTTTAATGAGAATACTACAAAAACTCACTGATGGGGTGTAGATTTCACATTGCAACGCACCTGTTTTGGTGCAGTTAAAGAAAAAAGAATCTCCACATTTTTCTAAAAAGGATATTGAAACACGCTTCTATTTTCCAATCACATACTGTGTGAGGCCAGATTTTCTTCATAAACTTCAACCCAAACAACATATCACAATGGATTAAAAGCAGAAGCAGATATAAGAATCCAGCTGCCTTCTATTAAGCCAGACATTAAAGAGATTTTCAAAAATGTAAAACAATGCCCATCTTCTCACAAACATTTTTGTTTTAGAAAATATATTTGATTTTCAGAAAATCATAATTTATGTTTACATATAATGGGATTATTGTTAAAGGAACTCATAAATTATTATTTTAAAAATTTCTCAGTTTTATTTTCAAATATGGTAAATCTTGAGAGATACAACTTATATACACACAAACTCTTTGAGGTCCTCAACAATTTTTAAGAGTGTAAAGGGGACTTGAGACCTAAATGTTTGAGAATGGCTTCTTTGATCCAAGGAAGTGATTTCTTTTCTTTTTCTTTTTAAATAAACCAGTGGGGTGAGTGTTGAGAAAGATGACTTCTTACACTCCCTCCAAAGCTCTAATGGACATTCTATGCCTGTTCCTGATAGCATTTGCTCCCAGGGAACACCCTCCCTGTCAGGTCTTGAGTTCCAGGGCACTCCCTAGTCACCATCTCAACAGAGACTGCTAATTCTGAGCTTAGGCAGGAGCTTGTGTGGTAAAATTTGATTTAGATTTTTTTCATGGATCATGACCTTTGGAATATAGGAGTGGGCAAAGAGAGGGGATTGCTACCTAGTATCTCTAACCCCCCAAGTGAATCTCAGTCGGAGAACACTTCTTGGCTGAGTCTGTGAGTCTGTATCCAATTAATCACCTTGTCAGTCACCGGAGTGGACGGTCTTTAGGGCAGGAAGGGAGAGGCCTGGGAGGCAGAGCAGAATAAACATCTTAATCCAAATCAAGACCCAGGCCAGCTGTCCAGGCTGTTCTGTGGCCACAGCTCCCAGGCTGCCCACTGCTGCCCCTGCTCGGTCCCGCTGCCCCTTGAAGGTGCCTCCTTTCCTGTCCTTCCCACGCAAGCAGCCAGGCCAATGCAGGAATTTGTGGGGACTGTAATTGCCGGCTGTGCTAGGAAGTCCTTCTCCCTCTAATTCCGCTTTGACACAAATAGCTAGAACGCTCACTTGCAAAGCCACAACTCCCACAGCAATGCTCCGACTTGCTCTCCTTCTGGAGAGGGGACTTTTATTCCATTCAGGTCAACAACTCCTTACTGGTACTCAGCACACCCCGTGAAGGATGGATTCCCAAGAACAAAGGGACAGAATCGTGAAGGTTCACAATGCCCAGGCACCTCAGTGCACAGCTTTATCCTCACAGAGACTCCCAGCTTCTACTTGGACCACTTCAGTGTTAAAGAGTTGACTGCTTCTGGCAGCGCCTGTAGGGTGCTGGAAGGAGTAGGGTGCCAGCCCCATATGCTGGTGGTGGCGGGTTCAAACCCAGCCCTGGCCAAAAACTGAAAAAAAAAAAAAAAAGAGTTGATTGCTTCTTGAGGCATTTTTGAAGAGGTTTGTTAATAGAAAATTCTGCTTCTCTAGGAGAGGAGGCAGAGAAGAGTGGCTAAGCCACATAGTCCTGGTTTTAATCCCATCTTATTCACTTACTGTAATCCCACCTTATTCACTTACTGCTTGGATGCTTCATTGTCCTTCTGCTTCCATGTTTTCTTAATACTCCCAATTCCTTTGTTTCATCCATATTTCACTCCTTACCCTTCATCCAGGTTCTGCCTAATCATCTGTTCTGACTAGCGCAGACATTCATTCAGACAGCTGTCTCTCTTCCAACACAGCTTAAAGGTGGGAGGTGATGTCGAGCAAGTTGATTACCTATCTCTGGCTCAGTTTCCTCATCTGTACAAAAGGGATCACAAACAAAAGCCCATCACAAATCGTTGTTGTATTAAAAGATACTAGGTTTGAAAAAGGTATTACCCATGTTTTAGCACCAACTAGGTGCTTATTAAACTGGTTCCACTATACAGTCACTTTTGGCCTTTGGCAAATGTTGTAGCTTCAGACCCCTTTGTAAATGAAATAATGCCAAAATCACAGGGTTGTGAGGATGCCTCCCTGCACAGTAACTTACTAGGTTTAGGAACTTGGGCAAGTTATTTTAATTTTTCAAAGCTTCCATTTTTTTATCTTTAAAATGGGGGTAGCTAGTGATTGCTAGTTAAAGTGTTATGAGAATCAAAGTATCTAAGTCATGTATAAACTCAGAGCTGGACCACCCCCTCTGGCTTGGTAAGTGGTAGACTTCATTGGATGTCTCTCTTGCCAGGTATATGACAGACTTTTTAGGTCTATACCAACTAAGCCAAATCTTTCTTCTAGGTGGACCCTTCACTGTAATATCTCCCATGGGTTTCTCTTCCTCTAGTTCAGACCTCCCCAGTATCTCTAAGGCACTTCTCACATGGTTTAGAAGACCTTTTACCATCCTCGGAATGATGACTTCAGTTTGTCAATGACTTCCCAGATGACTTTCAGTTTGTCAATGTTCCTCTCCTAATATGATGCTCAGATTTAAATGTGCAGCTCCAGATGCCAACTGATGAACCTGAAGAAACTTGAGACCATTGATTTCATTGTGCGTGATGCTAAGGTCCTTTTAATACAGCCAAAGGTTAACTTGCCATATTGGTGATTCATATTGAGCTTGTAATCAAATTAAATCCTGAAGTCATCTTCACATTTACTGCTATTAAGCCATGTCTCTCCAACTCTATACTCGTGAAATTTAATGTTTTCAATCACAAACATAGGATCTTTTTCTCTTGTTCCCATTTTTTACTCATTTCAGCTTTATTGAGGTATTACTGACAAATAGAATTATATATATTTAAACTATTTGGTGTGATGTGTTGATATGCATAGGCACTGTGAACTGATTACTGTACTGAGCTAATTAACATATCCATCACCTCACATAGTTACTGTGTGTGTGTATGTGGGTGTGGAGAGAACACATAAGATCTACTCTCTTAGTAAATACCAAGTACTGTATATGATACACTGTTATTGACTATAGTCACCATGCTGTACATTACATTAGGTTTTTTATTAATCTCTGATAAAATTTTTCTTATTATACTGATCCATTTTCTTGTCTAGTTTCTTTAAAAATAAATCTGGATTTTTTTATATCCAGATTATCGTCTACTTGTCACTATCTCCATTTACAGATTTACTCAGAATACTTGTTATTCATTTAAGTTAATTAAATTGTTGGAGAGAACAGGTGAAGCCATAGCTCCATTTGTTGAAAGAGAGTTACCCCATCACCATCCAGTTAATTTTGATCAACCTTATGGGGGTATGATCAATGACTATGAAATCTCAACACAATAATGTCGTCAAGTTCATGGTTCATCACCATTTCATGCACTCAGTCTTGTACAATGAGGAAATGAGAAGGTGAGCTCATTCCCCCATGGCACAGAGAAAAGAGTAGAGCAGAGAACAGGGATTCAAATCTGTTTTTTAACATGTTTGTTGTGTGCCTTGTGGATAATTACTTAAACTCATCCTTGCTGTGCTCATATTCAAAGAAGACAACATGAATACATTCCTCATCATTTATTGATAAAACTAAGAATGGTGACAATTATAGTAAATTCTCCATAAAATACAGACATTGTACTTCAGTAAATGTACTGAAACATGGATTATCTTTTACACTGGTATATGACTGAAAGATATTGCACAAATGAAAATAAGATGTTCTGAGAAGAAAATAGCAACAAAAGTCAAACTTGCGTCTGCCTTAAAAAAATCTATTATCTTTCCACAATGCCATGGTACCTTGCTGAGATATTGTATGTGAAAGTACTTTGTGTTGTAAAACTCCAGATTGGTATAAACTGTTATAATAGTTTAGTTTACCAGTTAGACATTCTACTGAATAAGAAAATTAGGTTAGTTTGCTGCTATTTGTCCCAGTGAACCTAGTGGCCTCCAGGTAATTACAAATTCACCTTTTTTCTATATTCATGAATCACTTTTCGATAATTTATTGCCCTCTGGGAGGCCAACAAAGGTGGATTGCCTGAGTTCAGTAGTTCAAGACAAACCTGAGCTAGAATGAGACCTTGTGTCTGAAAATAGCCAGGCATTGTGGGGGGCACCTGTAGTCCCAGCTACTCCAGAGGCTGAGGCAAGAGGATCACTTGAGCCCAAGAGTTTGCAGTTGCTGTGAGCTATGACACCATGGCACTCTACCCAGGGTGACAAACTGAGACTCTGTCTCAAAAAAAAAAATTATTGCCAATTTTTTACTTTGTGAACAATAAGTTTGTAAATTCTAGGTTCATCTCTTCTGTCTTAAAAAAAAATTAGAACATTTATCCTTATCCAGGTTTCTAGCACTTCTCCCACTGACAAGGCATTTTCTTTTTGTTTTTGTTTCTGCCTTCAAAATGATTACATGATACTGAGAGAAACAAGACAATTTTAGAGTGATATAAATATATAGTGAGGTATTAAATTGAATGACAGGAATAGAGAAATGTTCTAGACAGTCAAGAAAGTGACTTAAAGGGGTTATAGGTATCAGTGGAGTTTACTTGAAGTAAACTCCAAGATGTGAGTCTCGGATTTTAGACTTTTCTGCAATCAAGCAAGGAGATCCCAGGAATCTCTTTACTCTCCTTCACTGTTCCATGTTTGTTTGGTATTCCTTCTGTTTGCATTGGTGCCCAGCAGCAAAGCTGACTCTCAAACCTATCTGGTTACTGCTACTGGGCTGTGGTCAATGCCTGAGACACATTGAGCTGAGATAAGTCATCAGTGGAGTCTGTAGGGAATCCTTTGGTATCGAGGAACAGGAGAGAAGTCATTGCCCAGAACTCCTGCAAACTAGAGGTGCAACAAGACCAGGTAATTTTCCCAAAGATTCAACTATATATTTTCATTTTATGGATCTTACAAACATGCATTGAGCATGTACTTTATACTAGGCATTGGGCTAAGTGCTGGAGATTCATAGTCATGCTGAACATGTTCCCTAGGAACTTTCTTACAGAAGGTGGTGCTTGAGTTGACTCTTGAGCAGGTACTAGAAATGGGTTGGATGAAAAGGACTGGTGAAGAGCATAAGGCAAGCTAGATAGTGTGGAGAGTGGAGGAAGAAGAATCAGAGAAGCATAAAATGACTTGTCAAATTTGGGAAACTGCAAATGCTTCTAGAAGACCAGATAATATGTTGACTGTGAGAGAGAGTGATGAGGAATTTGGACAAGTGGTCAGACAGCAGATGGTAAAGGACTTTGGTTGCTAAGATAGGGAGTTTGAACTCTTATCCTGAAAGCTGGAGTTAGAAGGTTCATTGAAGAATTTTAGTCAGCAAAGTGAAATGATTAAAACTGTATTTTAGAAAAGGGACTCTTAATGAGAATTATGGGGGATAATTAACAAAAGATCCATTCTGAAACTCAGGAAATCAAGTCAGAAGGAGGCTGTGGCAGTAATCAAGCTTCATTCATATATAAAAATGATGGTTTGAAGACACAGATTTACATGGGAGAAGAAGATACCAGTATCTTGAAGTGTCTGTCCAACTCAAGCACATTTTTTCTAAGAGCTATACCTCACCTGACCTCCATGTGGACATGTTTGTACTGTGTGACCCTGCCAGACTATCCTAATGGCAATAGCCAATTGGCCCAAACTGAATCAATCAGATAATAGCAGCCAGAGAATCTAAGATTGAACCATCCTTGTATAGTATCTCTGTAGGTTTATGAATTCTGGAGATACAAAGTCAGTATAGGGCAGTTAAAGGTAAACCTGTTAAACCTAGAATAGGGTCAAGGCTGAGGAAAAAAGATGAGAAAGAGAAGCAACATATTTCCATATAGATTTTGAGCCTCCAGTAGTCCCTAATAAAACCTTCATTCCTGGAGATACCCCAAAATCCTTTTAAAAACCCCAATTCATTGGATACTTTTTCTTCCATTCTAGAGATACTTTGCTAAGGAGAACATGTTCCAGCTCCATCCATGTAAATATGAAAGAGGAAAAGTCACCATCTTTCTTTAAGGCTGCACACTTGTGATGCATATTTGAAGGGTCAGGAAAAAACTTCTAAATACGGATCAAAAATGTTTTCACATAGTAAATGAGAAAATATCATGAATGTTATATCAATCAGGTTAATAAAAATATCTCCGATTGTATGTGAAGCCCGCACACTGTACCCCATGACTGAATTATTGTACACAGCTATGACTCAATAAAAAATAAAAAAAAATTATAAAAGCTGACAAGAAAACATAAAAAGAAAAAAAAAACAATTCTACTCCTTCAATCACCCTTAATTTTTTCTGAACTTGTAGGGAATGAAAAGTGCTACATAAAACCAGAGGAAAAATTAGAATATCACCATTTTGAAACCCCTAATTAAATAATGAATCTATGCAGTTTCATAGCTGTTAAAGTTACAGAAAATAAAGCAATGAAACATTATATATGTCCAAATGGAAGTAAACATATTACTGTCAGAAAATCAAATGTGAGTCTGATCAAGTCTCTAAATCCAAATAGCTCTTTATAGGAAATACAGGGGCCAGAGGACCATGTTACACTCTACCAAGAGGATGAAATCTGGAATATTCATAGTATGGAAGGCACTACCAGACATATTACCTAATTTCTTCACATAAAAGAAAAAGATGGTGGAATGATCCATTAAGTTAAATAAGTCCTAAGGGACACATAACTCAGTTTTAATGCATAGACCTTATTTTGATCTTGACACACCTTTTTCAGGGGGGCAGGGAAGTTATGAGATAGTTAGGTAAACTTGTTCACTGGATATTTTTTGAAATTAAAGAATCATTTTTTTAACATGACAATGGTATTATGACTATGATTTTGTTAAAAGAGTCTTATACTTAAATATTAACAGACAAAAAAATATAATTGCAGGGATTTCCTCAAAAACATGGTGAAAAAAAAAGTAGGAAGTGTAAATAAACAAAATTGGCACTGAAATTTATAATAGCTGAATATGAGGGTCCATTATATTATTCTCTCTACGTTTTAGTATCTTAAATTTGTCCTTAATAAACAGTTTGTAAAAATATGTAAAAGCTTTGACCCAGAATGGGTTGAGTTATCATCTTAATATCAATTAATACATATTGATAGAACAAATTAACAAAAACAATAAGATCATGATGCAGAAAAATTATTTGATGAAAATTTGATCACTATGTCTTGATAAAATGCACCCAACAAATTAACAATAAAAGGGGACTTTTCGATAAGGGCATTTACAGAGAGCTCCTAGCTATAACATCATATGGCCTTGTGAAAGACAAAGTGATTTTTCTCCAATATCAAGAACAAGATTTTCTACTTCTATTCAACATTGTACTGGAGGTTCTTGCCCTGTAATTAGGTAAGAAGTTAGTTAAAAGACATATAGGTGTAAAGAAAGAAATACCTCTCATTGCAGATGACATAATCTTGTATTCAGATCTTATAAAATCCTAAGGAACCCACTGAAATTATTAGAAAAATAAACAAATGCAGTATGATTGCAGGGCATAAGAGTGATATACAAAAATGAAATGTTTTCATACACTAGAAATGAATAAATATAAAAATGATTAAGAAAATTTCATTTATAATGGTATCCAAAACAATAGGCTAAAATACTTATAAATTAATTGTAGAAAAAAATAGAAAACTATACTTTGAAAAGGATAAAACACTATTCAAAGAAATTAAAGAAGACCTAAATAAATGTAAGAACACACCATCTTCCTGGATCATAAGACTTAATGATACTACTTCTCAAAGTGACCCACAGATCCGATGTAACCTCTCTTAAAATTCCAACTTGCACCTTTTCAGAAAGTGACAGGTTCATTCTTAAATTCATTCTTAAATTAAAGTGTAGGGGGGGACAAGAATAGCCTAAACAATCTTGAAAAAGAACAATGTTGAAGGATTCACACACTCTGATTTTAAAACTTACTACAAAATGACATTAATCAAAACAATGTGGCACTAGAATAAGGAGAAACACATAACTTAGAGAATGGAATCAAGAGTTCTGAGATAAAATTGACCACATTTTCAATTACTTGATTTTCAACAAGAGGGTTTTGGAATTTAGATCATGAAGAAGAATCCATATTGCTGACTCCTTTGCTCTTTCCACAATACAACAGTGACTGAAAGAATGGAGCAGCCTCTGTTCACTTGGTGGATACAAGGTGGAGATGAAGGGCACCAAATGACCCTGCTTAATCTTGGTAGCTTTAATGTAGCCCATTCTGGGAGAGACTGAAAGTCTTGCCCATCTGTAAAAGAGTCCATGAACATCAGAGCATGCAGAAAAAAGGGAAAGAAGAAGGGAGACACCAACAACATATACAATGATGACAACAATATCTACAACATTTTCTAAATGCTGGGCATTGTTCTAAATGTTTTGAATTGATTAATTCATTCAATACTTGCAAAACCATAATAATTACGATTATGATCTCTTTGTATAGATGAAAAACTAAAGACTGAGAGTTTATACTTAGGTCGTTACGAAAGTTTTGAGAGAGACAGACTGTGTTATCCCTTAGAGCAGTGATTTTCAACAGGTGTGCTATGGCGCACTGGTGTGTCATGTGAGGATCTTAAGTGTGCCTGAAAAAAAAATTTTTTTTTCACTTTTTTTTTTGCAGTTTTTGGCCAGGGCTGGGTTTGAACCTGCCACCTCTGGCATATGGAGCCGGCACCCTACTCCTTTGAGCCACAGGCGCCA
>CAUYRH010013847.1:0-30175 GCA_963574655.1 Perodicticus potto
GTTTTAAATTGTTAATTGCCAAGTAAGTTCTCTTGTCAATAGCTTATATGGAAGTTTAAAAAATTAGTTATTGGATGGGGCGGTGCCTGTGGCTCAAAGGAGTAGGGCACCGGCCCCATATACTGAAGGTGGTGGGTTCAAACTCGGCCCTGGCCAAAAACTGAACAAAAAAACAATTAGTTATTGGGTTGCTTTTTTTTTGTAGAGACAGAGTCTCACTTTATCGCCCTTGGTAGAGTGCTGTGGCGTCACACAGCTCACAGCAATCTCTAACTCCTGGGGTTAGGTGATTGTCTTGCCTCAGCCTTTGGAGTAGCTGGGACTACTGGTGCCTGCCACAATGCCCAGCTATTTTTCTGTCTTTTGCAGTTCAGCTGAGGCCGGGTTTGAACCCTCCACCTTTGGTATATGGGGCCGGCACCCTACTCAATGAGCCACAGGCGCCGCCAGTTGCTTTTGCCATTTTCCATTTGATATGCCTTTTTCCTAATCTTTTTTAGATTTCTTTTTCTTTTTTTCTTTTGTTTTTGAGACAGAGTCTCACTATGTCACTCTTGGTAGAGTGCCATGGAGTTACGGCTCACAGCAACCTCTAACTCTTGGGCTTAAGTGATTCTCTTGCCTCAGCTTCCCAAGTAGCTGGGACTACAGGCTCCCACCACAATGTCCAGCTATTTTTTTGGTTGTAGTTGTCATGGTTGTTTGGCAGGCCCAGGCTGGATTCGAACCTACCAGCTCCGGTATATGTGGCTGGTGTCCTAGCTGCTGAGCTACAGGCACCAAACCTCAGATTTCTTTTATTATTAGCTTTTGCTCCATAACACGTAATCACAATATTCAGTGGTTTAAAAAAACAAATATTTGTGTGTGTGTTTATTATTTTTCATAAAGAGAGGCTCTCACTCTCTTGGTCTTATTCTGTCACCTGGGCTACAGTGTAGTAGCATTACCATACACTGCAATCTCAAACTCCTGGTGATCTTCCTTCTCAGCCTTCTGGGTAGCTGGGATTATAGGTGTATGTCACCATGCCCAGCTAAGTTTTTTGCAGTTTTTTGGCTGAGGCCGGCGCCCTACTCCTTGAGCCACAGATGCCACCCAGTGCCCAGCTAAGTTTTATATTTTTTTGTAGGTATGGTGTCTCACTCTTGTTAAGTTATCCAGGCTGGTGTTGAAGTCCTGACCTCAAGTGATCCTTTCACCTTGGCTTCTCAACACATTAGGACTACAGGCATTAGCCCACTTCCCCAGCCACAAGTGCTTGGTAAGTTTCTGGTTCCATTACTTTTGTAGGGGCCCGGTGACCAAATCAAAAGGTATGGCCATGCCTAGAAGATTCGAGTGAAATAGACTGCCTCTTAAGGCACCATTGCAATATGATGTTGTAGGAGCCCAAAGTCATATTGCACTGGAGAATGAAAGCATGAATCTGAGGACTTGTTGTCATTTTACAAAACATTTTGCAAACGTTGTCATTTTGCAAATGATCTGCCTTACTTTCCCCCTTCTTTTCCTTTTCTTCTTCACCTTGCCTTCTCCTTCTTCTTCTTCCTTATCCTCTTTCAGTAATTGATTCTGGATATTTCTTATTAGAGCTCAAAGCTAGAAGGTTGATATTGTATTTGCCCTAACTTGAAATAGTCAGGGGTAGCCTGTCAATACTCTGCTAGCAGGTGGCATGGGGAAAAATTCTTGCTAGAATTTTTTTTTTTTTTTTTGAGACAGAGCCTCAAGCTGTCACCCTGGATAGAGTGCAGTGGAATCACAGCTCACAGCAACCTTCAATTCCTGGGTTCAAGCGAGCCTCCTGCCTCTGCCTCCCAAGTAGCTGGGACTACAGGCGCCTGCCACAACGCCCGGCCATTTTTTGGTTGCAGCCGTCGTTGTTTGGGGGGCCGGGCTGGATTCGAACCCACCAGCTCAGGTGTACATGGCTGGCGCCTTAGCCCTTTGAGCCACAGGCACCGAGCCTCTTGCTAGAATTTTTTAAAACAAAGCAGCAGAAGTTTTTCAGAGCTGTGGACTGCAAGCCCTGGGCTGTGGATCTGTGTTGGTCCCTGGCCTGTTATGAACCAGGCTGCACAGTAGGAGGTGAGCACTGGATGAGCCACCAAAGATTAATCTGTATGTACAGCTGCTTTCCATCACTCGCATCACTGCCTGAGCTCCGCCTCCATCACTCGCCTCACTGCCTGAGATCCGCCTCCATCTCTTGCATCACTGCCTGAGCTCCGCCTCCATCACGCACCTCACTGCCTGAGCTCCGCCTCCATCACGCTCATCACTGCCTGAGCTCCGCCTCCATCTCTCGCATCACTGCCTGAGCTCCGCCTCCATCACTCGCCTCACTGCCTGAGCTCCGCCTCCATCACTCGCCTCACTGCCTGAGCTCCGCCTCCATCTCTCGCATCACTGCCTGAGCTCCGCCTCCTGTCAGATCAGCGGTGGCATTAGATTGTCCTGGGAGCACAAACCCTGCTGTAAAACTGTGCATGTGAACAATCTAGGTTGTCAGCTCCTTATGAGAATCTAATGCCTGATGACCTAAAGTGGAGCCGAGACGGTGGTGCTAGCGCTGGGGAGCAGTTGCAAATATAGATTATGCTAGAAGAGAGGTTTGGCCGGTTGCGGTAGCTCACACTTGTAATCCTAGCAATCTGGGAGGCCGAGGTGTGTGGATTGCCCGAGCTCACTGGCTGGAGACCAGCCTGAGCCAGAGTGAGACCCTGTCTCTAAAAATAGCCAGGCGTTGTGGCGGGTGCCTGTAGTCCTAGCTACTCAGGTGGTTGAGGGGAGAGAATCGCTTGAGCCCAAGAGTTTGAGGTTTCTGTGAGCTGTGACACCATGGTACTCTACCAAAGGTGACAAAGTGAGACTGTCTCAAAAAAAAAAAAAATAAAAAAAAAAAGAAGAGAGGTTTGACTGTATAGAAACCATAATAAATCAATTGCTTACAGATTCATATCAAAACCCTGTAAGTGAGAGACAAATGACAATTAATTAAGCTGCATCTGCATACTTCTCTCATTATACGTTACGATGTAATAATAATGGAAATAAAGTGCAGAATACATGTTGATGTGCTTGAATCATCCTGAAACCATCCCCTCACCAGCTCCCTGGTCTGTGGAAAAATTGTCTTCCATGAAATGAGTCCCTGGTATCAAAACTGTTGGGGACTGCTGCTTTAGAGGATCATAACCTTATTTACGAATTTAGAGCACTCCTTTTACCATCTCAGTCCGTTTTATAGCTAAAGATAGAGTGAGAATGAAGTGTAAGGGGTCATTTTCTCTGAGGATCTGAGATAGTCATTTAAATTGTGAAAGTAAGAGAATAATAGATATCAAATAATCTACCCTTTGATGTCCAGTTGGGAAACACTAAGTTTTCCATAAATATGTTCTAAGGTCAAACATTTGATAGCATTAGTAGATTTTGGTAGGTTGTATTATAGATAAACTTGGCTAGGCAGCTTTTCATTTTAACAGATTTAGCTATTTTTAAATTAGCATTTCTCAAGATGTACTCAGAACAAAGTTAAATATAGAACAATTTATGCTGATTGTAATAAAGGTCATTAAATTTTAGAAAAGTTGTATGAAATACTCCCTGTTTGAAGATCTATGACTTTTATGTAATATCCTAAATTAAAATTTTAAGAAGTCTTGATGTAAATATACTTATTTAACTCTGCTTAAGTTATCGTTTCTCAAACTTCTTTTTCTTTTTCTTTTTTTTTTTTTGAGACAGAGCCTCAAGCTGTCACCCTAGATAGAGTGCCGTGGCATCACAGCTCACAGCAACCTCCAATTCCTGGCCTCAAGCCAGTCTCTTGCCTCTGCCTCCCAAGTAGCTGGGACTACGGGCACCCGCCACAACGCCCGGCCATTTTTTGGTTGCAGCCATCATTGTTATTTGGCGGGCCCAGGCTGGATTTGAACCCTCCAGCTCAGGTGTATGTGGCTGGCGCCTTAGCCAGTTGAGCCACAGGCGTCGAGCCTCAAACTTATTTTTCAATTCACACTTAACAATGTTCTTCAGAATACAATTTAGCACATACTTCTCTAAAAGAAAGGTTCTTGGACAATTAGTATTCCTCCTAAAATTATTAAGAATAGAGACTTAGGGCCATGCCTGTGGCTCAAAGGAGTAGGGCACCGGCTCCACATGCTAGAGGTGGCAGGTTCAAACCCAGCCCTGGCCAAAAACTGCCAAAAAAAAAAAGAAAAGAGACTTAGTAATGAGACTATTGCTCAAGTAAGGATTGAGAGCTCATGAAATATTAATGATCAGCGTTTGTGACACCTAAAAGTGAAGAAAAAAATACGTTGATCAGTGCATTGCTTGGCAAGAAGTATTTGTTTTTTTACAAACAAATCAGGTAAGAATGGAAAGAAACAAGGTCTCACTGATTAAGTAAAGATGAATAAAAAAATGTTCCCCCTGGGTGGCACCCGTAGTTTAGTGAATAGGGCACCAGCCGCATACACTAAGGCTGACGGGTTTGAACCCAGCCTGGGCCACCTGAACAATCATGACGACTGTAACAAAAAATAGCCAGGCGTTGTGGCGGGTGCCTGTAGTCCCAGCTACTTGGGAGGCTGAGGCAAGAGAATTGCTTAAGCCCAAGAGTTTGAGGTTGCTGTGAGCTGTGACGCAATAGCACTCTACTGAGGGTGACATAGTGAAACTGTCTTGGGAGGGGGGAAGTTTCCCCTGAATTACAAGTGATAAACACATCAGGTTTTTGCTTTTTCTCAGCCATTTCTTTTCTCCATGCAATTTGAAAATAAAAGAACTAAAGTTTTAGAAAGGAGTGAATTAATATTCTAAAAATCTAGCCTCCCTCAAGGCAGAAATTTTTATGCCTCATGAAATTGAATTCTTTTCATTTAGAAGCCCATCTCGTTCAATCCCTATAAAGGAATTCTAATCTGGAAAACTGTAACTTCACATGACGTAGCTCAGTGACATCTGCTGCTTGAGTAAAAGCAACGTGGCCGAACAGGTCACCAGGGTTGAAGGGTCTGCAGGATCTCGGCAGCTTCTGAAATGTTCTTTGGGGATGAAATTGAGAGAGGAAGATGGAACAGTTTTTTTTTTTTTTGAGACAGAGCCTCAAGCTGTCACCCTGGATAGAGTGCTGTGGCATCACAGCTCACAGCAACCTCCAACTCCTGGGCTCAAGCGAGTCTCCTGCCTCTGCCTCACAAGTAGCTGGGACTACAGGCGCCCGCCACAACGCCCCGCCATTTTTTGGTTGCAGGCGTCATTGTTGTTTGGCGGGCCCGGGCTGGATTTGAACCCGCCAGCTCAGGTGTATGTGTCTGGCGCCTTAGCCCGTTGAGCCACAGGCGCTGAGCCAGAAGATGGAACAGTTATGGACGAATTTAGCTTCAGCCAAGGTGGGCTTTCCTCTGAGGGAAAAGATGAAGAAAGGACAGAGGAACAGGAAATAGCTCTTCTCACAGGCTAGGAGGTTGGTGAAAAAGGAACACTTTCTATCCAGTTAAACAGTCACATGTCCCTGACACCAGCACCTGCCATTGATTGTGACTATTTAGGGAGGTATTCAAAGTTTTCTTTCTTCTTTTTTTTTTGGCTGGGACTGGGTTTGAACCCACCACCTCTGGCATATGTTGCCGGCACCCTACTCTTTGAGCCACAGGCGCCACCCCCAAAGATTTATTTTCTGGTGGTGGCGGTAATGAATTAATTCTTATTAGCGTGTGGAGTTCTTGCAGTGTTTAGATATTTACTATTTTCTGTATCTTTTCTTTAGCTTACTGTTTTACGGTATTTAGATATGTGGCTTCAAATGCTGTGTGTGTTCTGAGGGATTTGTAGTGTTACAACAGCTATTGGCATTTTCCTTTACCAGCACATGATGTCAGAACATATATCATTTATAAATTTTCTTAGTGCATTTAATATCCATTGATTGCAAAGTATGGGACCCATCGATTTTAGATGTCATGGGGGGATTGAATGGTTCATGGTGTGAATGTCATTTTATGGTAAAGCTTCATGGTCATTGCAGAAGCCTATTGTTGTCATAGATGTTTTCTTTGGCCACTTGTTGTGTGTGTGTGGGAGAGAGAGAAAGAGAGACAAAAGCAATGATAAAGAGCATTGTTTTTCAGAGTCTTTTCTTATTTTTTTCACTATTGAGAACAATTTTCAAGTCTCTTCGACTGTTCGGGCATTCTCCAGGGGATGTCTCGAGTGCATTTGTGAACGCAGTCCTCCCACCCGCTCTTTCGTCTAGCAAGTCCTCAGGGACACATTCTCTCAGTTCTAATCTGATTTCCCCCATTTGCTCTCTCCTTGCTCTGGCTGCTGCTGTGATATTCACTACTGATGGTTCAGTTCAAAACTTTCACTCTCCTGGCTCGTTGCTCAGGTAGGAGTTGTGCTATACCCAATATACTCACTGTTTGAATGAGAGTGTGGTTGATCAAAGATGGGCACAAATTCTTTGTTTCTCCTCCAATTGAGAGGCAGAGTCTAATTTCTCTTGCCCTGAATCTGGGCTGGCTCTAATGATTTGCTTGACCAATGAAATGGAGCAGGGTGGGTATTCTAGGACTTCTGAATCTAGGTCATAAGTTTTGCAACTTCCAACCAGGCATCTTGAAATGCTTCCTTGGGGGTCAGCGAGCTATAGCAGAAGTCCATCCTACCTATGACCACCATGTTGTAAGGAAGTCCAAGCAAGTAACACAGAGAGGCTGCACAGAAAGAGAGCTCTTCCAATGCCCATCCTGCTCCTTCCACACCAGCATGGTCACCAGACATAAGAGTGAAGGAGATATGCCCTGGAGAAGAACTGATGAAGCAGCAGACAGTCAAAACTGGGGCCCCAGACATATGGCTCCACCTTACCCTTCCATGCCATTGGTGCCTCCTGAGATCCCAGTCATTATGAAACAAGGGTGAGCCATTCCCACTTGGTCAGCTGGAGTCCTAATCTACAAACTCATGAATGTCATAGAAACTTGTTGCTTTATGCCACTGCCTTCTGGGTGGTTTGTTACTCAGCAGTAGATGACAGGGAGAATGTTGGCTTTCCCTAATTTATGCCCGCCAATGTTACATAGGCTAGCAGGTGTTCCCTATACTCTCTCATTGATATACAGAAATTTTAGGGAAACAGCTGGCTGTCTTCAACCTCTGGCATGAGTCCCTGGGCTGAGAACCGAGAGAAATTGGCTAGAGAACAGATATCAACAGCACACACCTGGTTTATTCAATTTTGTTCACCTAGAAAATCACCTTAATAAGGAGAACAAAAAACAATCTCTGGAGAGAAAAAGCAAGTCACTTACAAAGAAATGGGAATTAGGATATTATCAGACTTTTCAACAATACTGGTAAAAGTTTAATGATAATAGAATGCTGGCAAAACTGAGTGAAAATGACTTCCAACTCAGAATTCACCCTCTGGACTATCGGTCAAGTGTGAAGATAGAATAAAAACAATTTCAAACTAGAAAAATTAGAAAAAAAGTGTATCTTTCATGTAAACTTTTAAAAGGAAGTGCTGAAAGATGCTTTAGGAAAAACAAAGACGTAGAATAGAAGAAAGAAGCGATTCAGTGCCAAAGAGGTAAAGGGAAGTATTTTTTAAATTTTATTGACCTGTAATTAAGAAAGTGAAGTCTTACGATGTTATCTGTACAGCTTATCTAGAGAACAGTCTAGACTAAGGTCCAACTTAAACTTAATAAACGTTCTGACAGGCCTAACTATGGTGAAAATATTCTGTAGAACTATTAGAATTTGTTAGAAGACTTAGACATTCCAATTAGCAAATTAATCTCAGATAAAATATCAAATTATACAAGAAAGAAAATATAATTATAATCTATCCCTAATCACCAGGGGACAATATTTATATAGTCACAGTCATAAAAGGGAACAAATGAAAGGGGGATAAAAATTATAAAGGGTGAATTGAATTTGGGGGAAGAAAAGAAGAATTAGGAGTGAGCTAAATCTTCATTTGCCATAATACAAAGGCACATTATTGGCTAAAGTAGATGACTCAAGAGGTTACATAGGGCGGCACCTGTGGCTCAAAGGAGTAGGGCCCCTGCCCCATATGCCGGTGGTGGCGGGTTAAAACCCAGCCCTGGCCAGAAACTGCAAAAAAAAAAAAAAAAAAAAAAAGAGGTTACATGTATTTTGTTTAGAAACATAGACTCAAGGCTGGGCATGGTGGCTCACTTTGGCCGAAGGCTAGGCCGAGACGGGTGGATTGCTTGAGCTCACGAGTTTGAGACCAGCCTGAGCAAAAGTGAGACCCTGTTTCTACTAAAAAAAGAAAAACTGAAGCAAGAGGCTCGCTTGAGCCCAACAGTTGGAGGGTGCTATGACGGTGCGGCACTCTACCCAGGGCGACAGCTTGAGACTGTCTCCAAAAAAAAAAAAAAAAAAGAAACATAGACATAAATACTAGAAGAACAAAATCAGTTGAGATGAGAATGGTTTGTTCCCTGGAGGAGAAAGGATTGGGGACAAGGAAATACCAGTTTGTGGTCTAAGCTTAGTACTGCATGAATTTGTAAACCACTTACATGTAGCACTTTTATACATGTAAAAAATATTTGGAGGGACAGAAATTCTATTTTGTGGAAGAAAATCTTGCCTGATCAAAAAAAATTTTTTAAAATTTGGGCTGGGGTCCATGCATATAAATATCTAAAATAAAACCAGAGGATCTTAAAAATTAAAATATGAAGTACATTTTTTCCCTCTGATTACAGAAACTAACACACTACTTAACAAAATGCAAAATACAAACATTTCCAATGACGTGTGTGTAACAAACACACTACTTAATAAAATTAAAAATAAAAAAATTCCCAGTGAAGAAAATGGTCTGTATAACAGACTCTCAAACAGTGCAGGGGTTAGGGGTTCCACTAACACAGTCAGAAATTTGCATGCATTTCTTGACTCCCCCCAAAACTTAACTACTAATAACCTAATATTGACTGGGAACCTTACCAGTAATATAAACAGCTGATGAGAACACATTTTGGTTGCAGCCATTATTGTTGTTTGGCGGGTCCAGGCTGGATTCGAACCCGCCAGCTCAGGTGTCTGGTGCTTAGCCACTTGAGCCACAGGTGCTGAGCCAATGAAAACACATTTTGTATTTTTTTTTTTATTAAATCATAGCTGTGTACATTAATGCAATCATGGGGTACAATGTGCTGGTTTCATATACAATCTGAAATATTTTCATCACACATTTTGTATGTTATATAAAATACATGATATATTCTTACAACAAAGGAAGCTAGAGAAGAGAAAATATTATTCAGAAAATCATAAAGAAAAATATGTTCATTAAGTGGATGTGAATCACCATAAAGGTCTTCATCCTCTTTGTCTTCACTGTTGGGTAGGGGGTGGGGGAGGAGGATGTTGGTCATGCAGCCTCAGGGGAGTAGAGGTGATTACACTTGGTGTAACTTTATAGAAACACATTGTAATTTCTGTATGCCATGTTTGCTTTTTCCTTTCTCTAAAAATATTTCTGTATGGTACCAATCTTCCTCCTGCCATTTGCTTTAGTTTCAGAGTCTGTATCATAGAAGGGCCCACATTATTTGGCACTGATTCAAAAGCTCTCATGTCCATCAAGTCATATTTTGTCAATTCCTCTAGTGTGGTATCTGTTAGCTCTTGAATTTCCCCAGGCTTCTTATCTTGAAATCTTTCAACCTCCAATCCTCTTTTGCTGCATCCACAATCTCTTTCATGATTTCATTGACTGGCTCTGTTGTAAATTCTGAGAAGTTATGCACAACATCTGGACACAGTTTTCTCCAGCAGGAATGTATTATTTTGGGTTTGATGAATTTCATGGCTTTTTCTATAACAACAATGGCATCTTTTAAAGGTGTAATGCTTTCAGAATTTTGTGATGTTCCGTCAGGGTTCTCTTCCAAAGTGTTGACAATCTTTTCCATGGAGTACTGTGTGTTAAAGGTCCTTCTGATCCCCTGATCTAGAGGCTGAATTAGAGACACGGTGTTTGGGGATGAGTGTTGATTCCCTTAGTGTGGAACTCACGGGATTCTGGGTGGCCAGGGACATTGTCCTATACCAAGAGAACTTTAAAAGGCAATCCCTTACTGGCAAGGTAGTTTCTTACCTCATGGACAAAGCATTGATGGAACCAATCCAGAAAGAGAGTTCTCATTGTCCAGGCCTTCTGGCTGTATAACCCAAACACTGGAAGTTGGTGTTTTCCCTTCGAGGGTTGGGGTTAGTAACTTTATAGATAAGGGCAGTTCTGTCCATAAACCTGACTATATTTATGAAAACCCAGAAAACCCCATTTCTTCTTTCCTTAAATCTCAGTACTTGGTTATCTTCCTTTCTTTTTTTTTGAGACAGAGTCTCACCCCGTTGACCTGGGTGGAGTGCCTTGGTGTTGTCAAGGCTCACAGCAATCTCAAACTTTTGGGCTCAAGTGATACTTTTGCCTCATTCTCTCCCGTAGCTGGGATTACAGGCATGTGCCACTACACCTGGCTAGTTTTTTTTGTTTTAGTAGAGACGAGGTCTTGCTTTTGCTCAGGCTGTTCTTGAACTGCTGAGCTCTAGCAATCCATCCATCTCGGCCTCCCCAAGTGCTAGGATTATAGGCATGAGCCACTGCACTTGGCCGGTTCTCTTCCTTTCTGACAAATGTCTTTGGGGCATTCTTCCCTTCCATCCCCAGAATATGACACCTTTGTCTACATTACAAATCTGTCCAGGCAGATAACTTTTGGTTTTTATTTATTTATTTATTTATTTTTTGAGGCAGCGTCTCACTTTGTTGCCCTCAATGGAGTGCCATGGACCTCATAGCAACCTCAAACTCTTGGGCTCAAGTGATCCTCTTACCTCAACTGCCCAAGTGCCTGGAACTACAGGTACCCGCCACAATGCCCAGCTATTTTTTTTTTTTTTTTTTGCAGTTTTGGTGGGGGCTGGGCTTGAACCTGCCACCTTTGGTATATGAGGCTGGCACCCTACTCCTTGAGCCACAGATCCTGTCCAATATTTTTAGAGATAGGCCTCACTCTTGCTCAGGCTGGTCTCAAACTCATGAGCTCAAGCAATCCATCCACCCTAGCCTCCCAGAGTGTTAGGATTATAGGTGTGAGCCACCACACTTGGCCAGATAACCTTTCTCCTCAATGATTTTCTTTTCTTTTTTTTTTGAGACGGAGTCTCACTATGTTACCCTCAGTAGAGTCCTGTGGTGTCACCACTCACAGCCACCTCAAACTCTTGGGATTAAGCGACTCCCAAGTAGCTGAGACTACAGACACCTGCCACAACGCCCGGCTATTTTATCTTGTTGTTGCAGTTGTCATTGATGTTTAGCAGGCCCAGCTGGGTTCGAGCCTGCCACACTCGGTGCATGTGGCTGCAGCCGAAACCAATGTACTTTGGGCTCTGAGCCTTGATGATTTCCTAATAGTGTCTGGGAACTTGTCTGTCATCTTGACATTTTTTTAAAGCTAAACCTCTTTCTAAAATTATCAAACCATCCTTTGCTGGCATTAAATTCTCCAGCTTTAGAACCCTCACCTTCTGTTCGTTTTAAGTTGTTGTATAATGACTTTGTGTTTTTTCAAATCATATTAGAAAGGCAGCATTTTCAATATGAGATAAATAGAATTTTGAAAAAGGGCAAGGTTTTGGTGCCTGCTACTGTAGCTACAGTGACAGATTCACAAGTTCTTTTCCTTTCCTTTCTTTTTTCCTTTTTTATAACAATGATACTTATGCTGGAATTATCTTGAAATGATAAGCAACCACAGCTGCAGACCTCAATCATATGTAGCTTTTCTTTTCTTTTTTTTTGAGACAGAGCCTCAAGCTGTCGTCCTGGATAGAGTGCTGTGGCATCATAACTCACAGCAACCTCCAACTCCTGGGCTTAAGTGATTCTCTTGCCTTCACCTCCCAAGTAGCTGGAACAACAGGCACCCGCCACAATGCCCAGCTATTTTTTGGTTATAGTTGTCATTGTTGCTTGGCAGGTGCAGGCTGGATTCGAACCCGCCAGCTCTGGTATATGTGGCTGGCACCTTAGCCGCTTGAGCTACAGATGCCAAGCCTACATGTAGCTTTTCTTGTAATGTCATGACTTTTCTCTACTTCTCAAGAGCACTTCCAGCATCACCAGCTGCACTTTGTGTGGGTCCCGCAGTGTTATTCACAGCTTTTGGTATTGCAGTAAACATGAAAAATACATGAGAGCTGTAAGA
Source organism: Perodicticus potto (assembly GCA_963574655.1). Taxonomy (NCBI): domain Eukaryota; kingdom Metazoa; phylum Chordata; class Mammalia; order Primates; family Lorisidae; genus Perodicticus; species Perodicticus potto. Next base: position 12,288 of record CAUYRH010013847.1, read on the forward strand.
GATCACTTTTTATTGAGATACAAAATTTACTGGAGGAACAAACTGCTCTTGCGGACATGATTTAGTGTTACACAGTGTTTTTGTGTGCCCTACTTTTATTTTTTATTTGTATATATGTATGGGGGTCCAAGTGCAATTTTTTCTTTTTGAGACAGAGTCTCACTCTGTTGCCCTCAGTAAAGTGCTGTGGTGTCACAGCTCACAGCAACCTCAAACTCTTGGGCTTAAATGATTCTCTTGCCTCAGCCTCCCAAGTAGCTGGGACTACAGGTGCCTGCCACAATGCCTGGCTGTTTTTTTTTTTGTAGAGACAGAGTGTCACTTTATCACCCTCAGTAGAGTGCTGTGGAGTCACAGCTCACAGCAACCTGCAACTCCTGGGCTTAGGCGATTCTCTTGCCTCAGCCTCCCAAGCAGCTGGGATTACAGGCGCCCGCCACAACGCCCGGCTAACCTGGCTGTTTTTTTATTGCAGTTGTTTAGCTGGCCCAGGCTAGGTTTGAACCCGCCACCCTTGCTGTATGTGGCTGGCGCCATAACCACTGTGCTATGGGCATGAGCCAAGTGCAATTTTGTTACATTGATATATTGCACTATGGTGAAGTCCGTGTATAAAGCACTGAAGGAACACAATTTGTACCTACCAAGTGACTCCCCACCTTGAGGATCCATGGTCCATCATTCCACACTCTGCTTCTGGGTATGCACGTTATTTAGCTCCCACTTATGAGGACATGCAGTATTTGTCTTTCTGTGTCTGAGTTATTTCTCTTAAGGTAATGGCCTCCAGTTACATCCATGTTGCTGTAAAAGAAATGACTTTTTGTAGCTGTATAGTATTCCATTGTGAATATGTACCACATTTTCTTTTTTTGTTTTTGAGACAGAGCCTCAAGCTGTCACCCTGGATAGAGTGCCGTGGCCTCACAGCTCACAGCAACCCCCAATTCCTGGGCTCAAGTGAGTCTCCTGCCTCCATCTCCCAAGTAGCTGGGACTATAGTCGCCCGCCACAACGCCCGGCCATTTTTTGGTTGCAGCCGTCATTGTTGTTTGGAGGGTCTGGGCTGGATTCAAACCTGCCAGCTCAGGTGTACATGGCTGGTGCCTTAGCCCGTTGAGCCACAGGCGCCGAGCCATGTACCACATTTTCTTTATCTAATCCTCCATTGATGGACTCTTGGGTTGATTCAGTATCTTTGCTATTGTAAATAGTGCTGCAGAAAACATATGTGTGCAGGTATCTTTTTAAATATATTGATTTATTTCCCTTTGGATAGATACCCAGAAGGGGGATTGCTGGATCATACGGTAGTTCTCTTGAGAAATCTCTATCCTGTTTTCCATAGAAGTTGTACTGATTTACATTACCACCAATAGGATGTAAAAATTTCCTTTTCTCTGCATCCTCACTAACATCTGTTATTTTTTTTCTTTTTTTTTGCTTATATGTTTTTATTTGAAAAATGTATTTAAAAGTCCAACAGTTTTTTTTTGAGACAGCCTCAAGCTGTCACCCTGGATAGAGTGCTGTGGCATCACAGCTCACAGCAACCTCCAATTCCTGGGCTCAAGTGAGTCTCCCGCTTCTGCCTCTCAAGTAGCTGGGACTAAAGGCACCCGCCACGACGCCCAGCCATTTTTTGGTTGCAGCTGTCATTGTTGTTTGGTGGGTCTGGGCTGGATTCGAACCCGCCAGCTCAGGTGTACGTGGCTGGCGCCTTAGCCCGTTGAGCCACAGGCGCCGAGCCTAAAAGTCCAACAGTTTTTTAAATATAAATTAAGACTCTCAAATCCATTCCCATCACTTTGTTGTTAGTGATGACAGCATACACATCAGAGAAAGTAGTTAAAGGCAAGAGAGCACCAAAAATGAAAGAGAAGACCATGTCCAAACAACGGGTATTAGAATGAGGCTGAAGGTCATGGTGACCAAAGATTCCAGGAGTCCGCAACCTTTCCACTCTGTCCTGTTAACTAACACTCAGGCTGCTGATTATAGCAACTAGCTTGACTAAAACTGAGAGTAAATTGGCAATATAATTCTACAACCAATCTTAAAAAATATTTTTTGCCTTTTTAGTAATAGCCATTTTGATTGGTATAAAATGATTATCTCTGTGGTTTTTGCATTTCTCTGATTAGTGATATTGAATATTTTTTCATATGCTTTTTGGCCATTTGTATATTTTCTTTTTCTTTCTTTTTTTTTTTTTTTTGAGACAGAATCTTACTTTGTTACCCTTGGCGTAGAGTGCTTTGGCATTACAGTTCACAGCAACCTCAAACTCTTGGGCTCAAGCAATCCTCTTGCCTCAGCTTCCCAAGTAGCTGGGACTACAGGTACCCACCACAATGCCCTAGTCTTTATAGAGGACAAGGCTAGTCTTTACAGACCAGGTCTTGCTCTTGCTTAGGCTAGTCTTGAACTCATGAGCTCAGACAATCCACCTGCCTTGGCCTCCCAGAGTGCTAGGATTATAGGTGTGAGCCACTGTGCCTGGCCTTGTTTGTTTTCTTTTGAAAAAGGTCTATTCCCTTAGCCCATTTTTTAATGGGGTTAATTGTTTTTTGTTTGTAGAGTTCTTTGAGTTCCATGTTTATATTATTTTCTTTTCAATTTTTTTTTTTTTGAGACGCGTTCTCACTCTGTCACCTCTGGTAGTGTGCAGTGGCATCATCATAGCTCAAGGCAACCTCAAACTCCTAGGTTCAAGCGATTCCCCTACCTAAGCCTCCTGAGTAGCTGAGTAGCATGTACCACTATGCCTGAATAATCTTTCTATTTTTTATAGAGAGGGGGTCTCGCTCTTGCTCAGGCTGATCTTGAACTCCTAGCCTCCAGCAATCCTCCTGCCTTGTCCTCCCACAGTGCTAGGATTATAGGTGTGAGCCACTGTGCCCAGCATGAGTTCCTTGTAAATTCTAGTTATTTGTCCCTGTCAGATGTATAATTTATATGTATTTTCTCCAATTCTGTGTCTATTCACTCTGTTAATTGTTATGTTGTGCAGAAGCTTTGTAGTTTAATTAAGTCCCATTTGTTTATTTTTGTTTTTGTTGCCTGTACCTTTGAGCTTTTAGTCATGAAGTTTTGGCATAGACCAGTGTCCCAAAGAGTTTTCCCTAGGTTTTCTTCTAGAATTTTTAGTTTCTGGTCTTATATTCAAGTATTTTCTCTGTCTTGAATCAGTTTTGTATCTGGTAAAAGACAGGGGTCCAGTTTTGTTCTTCAGTATAAGACAATCCAGTTTTCTCAGCACCATCTATTGAAAAGGGTGTACTTTTCACTGTGAATAGTGCTAAGTATGATCTATAAGTATGTGCATAAGTTTTAATTAATTTTAATATTTTATAATATATTTGTGTATATTTTATAGTAGTAAATGGAAAGATAGATAAGCATCTATATATACTTTATGCATGCATAACATATCTAACTATTTTTTTTTTTGAGACAGAGCCTCAAGCTGTTGCCCTCGGTAGAGTGCTGTGGTGTTACAGCTCACAGCAACCTCCAACTCTTGGGCTTAAGTGATTATCTTGCCTCAGCCTTCTGAGTAGCTGGGACTACAGGCGCCTGCCACAATGCCTGGCTATATTTTGGTTGCAGTTTGGCTGGGGTTGGGTTTGAACCCACCACCTTTGGTATATGGACTGGTGCCCTACCCACTGAGCCATGGGCACCAGCCATAATATATCTAACTTTTTCTTTATGTTTTCTGTATTTCTTTTTTTTTTAAAGACAGAGTCTCACTTTATCACCCTTGGTAGAGTGCCGTGGCGTCACACAGCTCACAGCAACCTCCAACTCCTGGGCTTAGGCGATTCTCTTGCCTCAGTCTCCCGAGTAGCTGGGACTACAGGCGCCCACCACAATGCCCGGCTATTTTTCTGTTTTGCAGTTTGCCGAGGCTGGGCTTGAACCTGCCACCTTCGGTATATGGGGCCGGCACCCCACTCGATGAGCCACAGGCACTGCCCTGTTTTCTGTATTTCTAGGTGATGAAAACATCTTTGTGAGTCTTTTCAAATTATTGCAAAATCTTCCAAAATATTTATTGAAAAAATTGTACATATAAATGAACCCATGCAGTTTGAACCCATGTTGTTCAAATCCATGTTGTTTAAGAACAAACTGAATTAATCAAATGGAGATAATTAACATTTTGGTGTTTTATTGGCACTGCATAAGTAACTATTTTTGAAACTAACTTGTTGAACAGTATAAATATGATGAATTGATATGAAATATTTGTTTTTAAATTTCCTCAAGATCCTGTTTCTTAATAATACCATCGGAGATCCTAAAACTTTCTTTATAATTACAATTTTTAAATCAATTCTAGTCTAGGTTATAACTCCAATTTCATTTTTTATTTAAAGTGGTATCGACTTGGTGCCTGTAGCTCCGTGTGGAGGGCCCTGGCAACATACACTTTAGCTGGAAGGTTTAAGCCTGGGTTGGGCCTGCTAAACAACAATGACAACTGCAACCAAAAAATAGCTAGGTGGCGGGTGCCTGTAGTCCCAGCTACTTGGGAGGCTGAGGCAAGAGAATCACTTAAGTCCAAGAGTTTCAGATTGCTGTGAGCTGTGAACCCACAGCATTCTAGCATTCTACAGGGGCAACAAAGTAAGACTGTGTCTCAAAATAAATAAATAAATAAATAAATAAATCCTAATAAACACATGTATATGTAAAGATAAAAAAAAATAAATAAAATAAATCAGTAAATAAATAAATAAAATGGTGCCTTCATTAGCCTGACTGTGGCTGGATGGATTTAGCAAGTGGAGGGAGAATGTTCTTTTTCATTTTTTCTCTTTTCCCTATTTTACTTCATTCTTTTCCATCAGGGCAGGGGCAGAAAAGAAAACTCAGGAAAAGCTTGCAGGGCATTGCATCTGTGTGTATGATACAGTGTCATTTCTTTCAATTTCCCTGTATCATAGTCAATGGTTGATGCTTTGCTGGTACCAAAATACTGGCCTGCCTATGGCAGTGCATTTGAGAGTTCTTTGGGGGACTGTGGGAGAGTCTGCGTATTTGAAATACATCCAATATGGTACAACCTCTTCCAGACCACATTTAGTTCTGAGTATGTAATCTCTTCTCCTGGGGGCCAGACCTTTTGTGTAAGTTTCTTGCAGATAATGCAAGCCTCACTTCCCCATATCACAGATCCTTACTCATAGAGCAGTTATTTATTCCTATTCCCAATTGTGGCAATGTAGACTACAATACTGTATTCCTGCAGAGGAATGCAACTATTAAAGAGCAGACTTGCAGAAAGGAGTCAGTTTCAGGGCGGTGGAAGTCTAGTCAATAAATGAGAGAAAATTGCCTTCCCAGTGACTTTCCTACCACCAACTGCAGATGCTGTGAATCCCAGCTGTGCAGTGGTTCCTATTGTTGAAAAAAATTTCCTGGAATTGTAACATACATAGCCTGCTAGGAATTAATTCTTTGAGATAACCACAAGTTGCCCTTGAGATATCTTGAGGGTGTCTCTTTTCTTACCCTAAAATTCTTGTCCACTGAATAAGCCAAAGTAGCCAAACTAAAATGTCACAGCTACCAAAAACATATCTAAAGGGTAATTATAGATATATACGTGTATGACAAGCTGTATGTTTTTATTATTATTTTTTTTAGAGACAGAGTCTCACTTTATTGCCCTTGGTAGAGTGCCGTCGCGTCACAGCTCACAGCAACATCCAACTCCCGGGCTTCGGCAATTCTTTTGCCTCAGCCTCCCAAGTAGCTGGCTATTTTTTTGTTGCAGTTTGGCCAGGGCCGGGTTCGAACCTTCCACCCTAGGTATATGGGGCTGGCACCCTACCCACTGAGCCACAGGCGCTGTCCTAAGCTGTATGTTTTTAAAGGAAATAAAAGAGCCAGGAAGTTAAAAAATAGAATAAATTAAACATAGTACTTTGGTTGTTAAAAACTCCTTTGAGCCACAGGTGCCACCCCCATATATGGGAGGTGGCGAGTTCAAACCCAGCCCTGGCCTAAAACTGCAAAAAAAAAAAAAAAAATTGTTTATAGGATATATTTTCATTTACTATCTTTACTATCACTCTCCATTAATATTAGACAAATATTTAAATTTAATTTATGAGAGGTTTGACATTTATTTTGTAGTCATATTTATTGAGGTATATAGTTTTTACACAGCAAAATTCACCTTTTTCAGTGTAGAATTCCATGAATTTTGAAAAATGCATATAAGATGTATTACTACCACCAGATTCAAGATCTAGCAGGGTTCCCAAATTCCTACATGCCCTTTACACTTAACTCTTTCTTCACCTTCAGCCCCTGGCAGCTACTGATTTATTTTCCATCCCCGTATTTTTGTGTTTTCTATAAATTCATGAAAGTGGAGTCATATTTTGTTTTGTTTTGAATCTGAGTTCTTTCTCTTATGCATTTAAGATTCCTCCATGTTATTATGTGAAACAGCAGTTGGCTCATTTTTTATTGCTAAGTAGCATTTAATTGTGTGGATACAATTGATTGATCCATACAATTGTATGGATACAGTTGATTTAAACTTTCAATAGCTGAAGGACCCTTAGGTTGTTTCTAGCTTCTGAGATTATGGTTAACTCTTCCGTATACTTTCATGTACAGGTTTCTGTGTGAACGTAAGTTTTCATTTCACCTTAGGAAGGAGAGTACTTAATCACATAGTAAGTGTATACTTAATTTGTTGAAAAATTGCCAAATCATTTTTTTTTTTTTTTTTTGAGACAGAGCCTCAAGCTATTGCCCTGGGTAGAGTGCTATGGCATCACAGCTCACAGTAACCTCCAACTCCTGGGTTTAAGCGATTCTCTCGCCTCAGCCTCCCAAGTAGCTGGGACTATAAGTGCCTGCCACAAAGCCCGGTTATTTTTTGGTTGTAGTTGTCATTGTTTGGCAGGCCCGGGCCGGATTCGAACCCACCAGCTCTGGTGTATGTGGCTGGCGCCTTAGATACTTGAGCTACAGGCGCCGAGCCTGTCAAATCATTTTTGCAAAGTGATGGTATAAATTTGTATGCCTTCTAGCAATGAATGAGAATCTAATTGTTCTGCATTGTCTATGTTTGATGCTATTAATTTTTAAAAATCTCTGTTAAGGAGTGGCTTGTGGTATATCTCATTATAATTTTAATTTGCATCATCCTAATGACTGACAATGTTGAGCATCTCTTTATATGCTTATTTGCTATTGTATTCCTTCTGCTATGAACTGAATTATGTCTCCTCATCCACCCCAAATTCATAACTGAAGCCCTAATCTTCAATATGACGGTATTTGAAGATAGGGCCTTTGGGAGGTGCTGGAGGAAGTATCAGATCAGAGTTATTATTCACCTACAAAGCCACACAAACAAATGGTAAGTGTACTGCTTTTCATGATCCTCTTTCTGGGCATTTCACAATCATTTTTGATTTTAAGATGAGCTGGTGTTCTGAAACTTAGAAGGCCAATGAAATAATTGAGTATCTACTGAAGAAAAATATTGGCTGGAAAAACTTTATTTGGTCACCAAACACATAGAATTCATATATAGTCACACATCATTTAACAATAAATATACTCTTCTGAGAAATGTGTTGTTAGGCAGTTTTGCCATTGTGCAAACATCATAGAGTGTACTTACAGAAATTTAGGAGGTACAGCCTACTGCATACCTGGGTTATATGGTCTTGACTATTGCTCCTAAGCTACAAACTTGTATAGAATGCTACTGTCCTGAATACCACAGGTAAATGTAACATCATGGGAAGTCTTTCTGTATCTAAATATAGAAAGGTACAAAAATATGGCATTATAATTTTATGGGATTACCATGGCTTATGTGGTCTGTATGTGGTCTTTATTGGCTAAAAGATCATTATGTAGTACTTACCTTATTTTATTCTTTGATTAGAATCTTAAATATCAGCGAGGCCCAAATACAATAGCTCTTGCCTATAATCCCAGCACTTTAGGAGGCCAAGGGGGGGAAGCATCACCTGAGACCAGGAGTTTGAGATCATCCTGGACAACATAGTGAGACCCCATCTCTACAAAAAATAAGAAAAGTTACCCAGGTGTGGTGAGAGCACCTGTAGTCTTAGCTAATCAAGAGGATCACTTGAGCCCAGGAGTTTGAGGTTGCATTGAGCCGCGATCACACCACTAGACTTCAGCCAGGGTGACAGATCAAGACCCTGTTTCAACAAAAAAATCACTAGGAATATATATTGCTGGCAAATGTCTCTGATTAAGAATACAGCATTATTCACGACAGCCAAGATACGGAATCCACCTGAGTGTCCATTAATGATGAGTAGATTTAAAAAATATTGTGTATATATACATGACAGAATACTATTCAATCTTAAAATAGAAGGAATTCCTGTCATTTATGTCAACGTGGATGAACTTGGAGGACATTTTTTTTTTAATTCATTGTGCTAAGTGAAATAAACCAGACACAAAAAGACAAATACTAAATGATCTCACATGTGTAACCTAAAAAGGTCAAACTCCTAGACTCTTGTGGGGTTACCAAGTGGGGTTACCAAGGAGTCAGGGAGGGGTGGAGCTGGAGGTGGAAAGATGCTAGTCAAAGTAACCCAAGGTTACAGTTAGACAAGTGGAGTAAGTTTTGGAGATCTATTGTAAAGCATGGTGGCTATCGTTAATGATAATGTATCGTATACTTGAAAATAGCTAAGAGTAGACTTTAAACATTTTCACCACAAAAAAATAGGCTTGTGAAGTGATGGATATGTTAATTTGCTTGAATTTAATCCTTCCACAATGTAGATATATATCTAAACCTTATCCTGTACCCTATAAATATGTACATTTCTAGATTTTCATTCTGGGCTGTATAATCTTGAGAAAGAGGTTTCAAACACCATTCTGGCAATTTCTTTTGTACAATAGCCTTGAAATCTATGGCACAAGCAACTAAAGATCAGTGAAAATGAATAGCATTGGTAAGACAAATGCTGAAAGAAGCAAAAAATTAGAAATAATGAATCAGGTGAAAAGAGTATGTCAAAGATTAAGATCAAGCAAGATACAGAAGAGAAAATACAATAAAAGGAAACTGAAAGAATAAGTTAAAGCACTACCTAATGAGATACAAACAAAATTTAAAAGATCAGTTACATATAACCAAAATAAGTTTAAGGACAACTGTTATTGGGAGAAAGCAGCACCTATCATCTTCCTCAACAGTTCTAGGTAGAGACCGTGGAAGATGAAATAAAATATAGAGATAAATCTCTAAATGTAATTTTTATTTAGGAATCAAGAATTGAAATTTTGGGGTATATGCACAGACTGCATTTGGTGTTCCTGAAAAACAGAAAGAAGGCTGGGAATTTTATTAGAGAAATATTGCATAATGTTTTTTGAAGGGAAGCTCTCTAGGGGTAGAGAAGCTTTTGGGAGCTGGCACGCTCTGACGGGTGAGTGACAGTGGTTGGTACAACCAGTTTTAGAGTCGATGGCAGGTCGTTTCAGCAGCTGCTGGGTAAGGCTGGTTTAGGGTTCCAGCAGGCTGTTTTAGCAGCAGGGCTTGTGGAAAATTTGATTCTTGGAGCAGGGGCTACGTGCTCCGCGTGCTTTCCCCCGGCCCTGTGACTCTGATTGAGTTGGGTATGATGAGAATGACTGAATCTGAGTCTGTATAATCAGCTTTCCCAAGAGGTAGGGAGATACTCGAGGTCACTGGTCTGTAGACTTTTTTTGTCCACATAATCCTTGAGAGAATTTTCAAAAATTTTTAAATCATTTTTTAAACTATACATCTAGAATTTATATCATTCTCATGCAGCAAAGAGTACTATTTTCCAGCATGTGGTATATATTTGGAAATAAAAATTAATATTACCTTTTTATTTAATTTTTTGTTTTTGAGACAAGAGTCTTACTTTGTCATCCTTAGGAGAGTACCGTGGCATTGCAGCTCACAGCAACCTCAAACTCTTGAGCTTAAGTGACTTTCTTGCCTCAGCCTCCCATGTAGCTGAGACTATAGGCGCCCCCCACAACTCCCAGCTATTTCTTTTAGAGATGAGGTCTTGCTCTGGCTCAGGCTGGTCTCGAATGAGTGAGCTCAGGCAATCCACCCGCCTTGGCCTCCCAGAGTGCTAGGATTACAGGCGTGAGCCACCACGCCCGGTCTAATATTACCTTTTAAAAAACTCCATATCCAATGGAATCTAAACATCATTGTAATTTGCACACTATGATTCATTTAAAATACACAATAAAGCACTTTTTTCCTCCTTGAACTATTGTTGTTCTATGTTAGAATGGAAATAAGAACATCTATAGAACTTATACTAATGTGCTACACCTTATGCTTGTCCTTGATTGAAAACCCTATTGTACACACACATACTTGTAGATACATAGAGACATAGATACAAATATGTTTTTCTGTGATTTGTCTTGATGTTTAAAAGGTGTTCATCTTGATTGAGGTGACAAATTCATAATTAAAGAAAAATAAACATTTTACATTTTGATGTGTAACTATCAAATATAAAAAGTAACAAGATAAATGAAACGCATTTTTTTTTTTTTAGAGACAGAGTCTCACTTTATTGCCCTCTGTACAGTGCCGTGGTGTCACAGCTCACAGCAACCTCCAGCTCCTGGGCTTAGGCGATTCTCCTACCTCAGCATCCCAAGTAGCTGGGACCACAGGTGCCCACCACAATGCCCGGCTATTTTTCTTTTTTGCAGTTCGGCCGAGGCTGGGTTTGAACCCACCACCTTTGCTACATGGGGCTGGTGCCCTACTTGCTGAGCCATAGGTGCCACCCAAAAGGCATTTTTAGAATAAGACGAATGGTGTTTTTCCCAATTAGTTCATCTATCTGTGTCTAAATGGCTGGAATGAAAGAGGGTTCAGTGTCTATTTTATTGTATCTTTATATATATGTTATATATATACATGCATATATATTTGTGTGTGTGTATATATATATATATTTGTTTTTTGAGGCAGAGTCTTAAGCTGTTGCCCTAGGTAGAATGCAGTGGCATCATAGCTCACAGCAACCTCCAACTCAGGCTCAAGCTATCCTCCTGCCTCAGGTTTTCTATTGTTTTTTAGTAGAGATGGGGTCTCGCTTTTGCTCAGGCTGGTCTCAAACTCCTGAGCTCAAGTGAGCCACTCACCTTGGCCTCCCAGAGTGCTAGGATTATAGGCATGACCCACTGGGCCTGGCTTATTCTATCTTTATAGAAATAAGCATCGAGAAAACTTGATTGCATATATATGTAGATGAAAATGAAAGGAATTTTGTTTATTTATTTATTTATTTTTTGCAGTTTTTGGCTGGAGCTGGGTTTCAACCTGCCACCTCCGGCATATGGGGCCAGCACCCTACTCCTTTGAGCCACAGGCACCACCCGAAAGGAATTTTGTTAAAGCAACGTTAATCAACTCTTTGAATGCTTTCAGAGTTACTTTTCAAAAATTATATAGTTTCTTTGTTGAAAATTGCTTTTAGGCTCGGCGCCTGTGGCTCAACAGGCTAAGGCGCCAGCCACATACGCCTGAGCTGGCAGGTTCGAATCCAGCCTGGATCCCCCAAACAACAATGACGGCTGCAACCAAAAAATGGCCGGGTTTTGTGGCGGGCGCCTGTAGTCCCAGCTACTTGGGAGGCGGAGGCAAGAGACTCATTTGAGCCCTGGAATTGGAGGTTGCTGTGAGCTGTGATGCCACGGCATTCTATCCAGGGTGACAGCTTGAGGCTTTGTCTCAAAAAAAAAAAAAATTTCTTTTAATGAGTTATCAGTTGGCAACTCAATTAAGACCTCCAATTTTGTTAAACAAATCATTGGAAATCATCTGACTTGCAAAAAGATTTATCTACTTATTAAAAGCATTCATGTACTTACTTACTAGTATGTGTGTCAAGAAAGCCTTACTAAAAGTTGTCAGTGACTTTTATCTTACCTGTTACTAACTTAGAGGCACCTTGCTTTATTAAGCTAAAAGGAATGGAGATGAACCTTAAAATAAGCCCATGATATTTAAAATTGTACATTTTGGATATTTTTCTCCATAGATTGTTAATATATTTAGACTACACTAAAGAATTTTTGGCATAGCCGGGCGTTGTGGCGGGCACCTGTAGTCCCAGCTACTCGGGAGGCTGAGGCAAGAGAATCGCCTAAGCCCAGAAGCTGGAGGTTGCTGTGAGCTGTGTGACACCACGGCACTTCACCGAGGGTGATAAAGTGAGACTATCTCTACAAAAAAAAAAAAAAATTTTTGGCAGTTTAACAAGGTTTAGTTCTGCAAAATGTTATAACTTATGGAGACTTGAAAGTTATATTACTGTCTATAATAATCACTCATATGCCCATAACAGTTTCAATATTTTTTTTGCAATATTTGCTTAATTTTTGGAAGTGTTTTATAGTAAAATACAGACATCATATCATTTCATCCTTATGTATTTTATTAGGTATCTTCTTTCTTTCTTTCTTTCTTTCTTTTTTTATTTGTTGAGACAGGATCTCGCTGTGTTGCCCAGGCTGGAGTGCAGTGACTTTGGTAAGATTATAGCTCGCTGTATCTTTGAACTCCTGGGCTCAAGTAGTCCTACCACTTAGGCCTCCTGAGTAGGTAGGACTACAGGTACAAAGTACTGAGTTTTTAGGAACTGCCTTCATTATCTGGGGCTCCTTGGCTATTCTGAAAATCAGATCCTGATAATAAAGCAAGAAAAATGCTTACTTTAATTTCCTTTAATTACTAAGTTTACTAATTTTTAGAATAAGTGGTTAATGTAATAGCCATTTCCAAAGGCAGCAGATAAGGTTTTTATTTGTTTGTTGTTGTTGGGGTGCCTAATGCAGCCACAGGAGAACTCTACCCCCTTCTCCTCCTTCCCCTTCCTGCTCCCACTTCCCTTCTCCCCCTCCTTTCCTTCCAAGACAAAAGACCTAGTTAGCCCCACCCCCAGAAGTTCGCACAAAAGGACCCTAACTCACCAAAGCCCTCTGGGCAAGCTGTGGACTTTGCCCACCCTATGGGGCCATATAAGAGGGGTCTCTAACTGCCTCGGGCAGACTCCACCTGTGCACTGCCCAGGCAAATCCCCCTTCCCTTTCAATAGACCTGGGCACTACTGCTCACGCCTTTCACTTGTGTTCTGCTTAGCTTTGTTGGATTTCTCTTTTGAATATTTTGATCAACTCATAGATTTTCACATTCTATACATTTCTATCAATCAGAGTAAGAAGGTAAAGTGGCTCAGAGCAGCCTGAAGGATGTGAGGAATGCAACATTTATCAGGCCCAGAGAGGCATGAGCATGAGACTTCAGTCAAGTCCTCTGCCCGAATGCCCCAAGGGTAATTGTTTAACGGCATTCTGGGTTTTCTTTCCTTCCCTGCAGTTTCCAGACTAGCTGATACACTACCTAAAATGTTGTTACACGTTGCACAAAGTGACCTTCACCCTTTATCATCACATTCCTGGAATTTGTCTTACAAAAACAGTGCATAACCAGTTGATATCTTAAGTTATCTCAATGAACCAATGAAGATTCTTGGTCAACACTTTTGCAACTACCCCCTAACTCCTCTCCCACCCTCTTTAAAGACCTACCTGTAATTACTGCTAATTGGGCACATATTCAAGACAACTTGAATCTATGACTCCTGGGCTGCAGTCCTCAACTTTGGCACAAATGAACTCTCTACTTATACTAATTTTGCCTCAATTTCTTCCTTTAGGTTGTCAAGAGGCATACAAAATGTGTCCCACCTTTGATCAGAGATAGCGCTATTAATCTGGTTTTTAAATTTTTTTTAATTAAAATTTTTTTTTTGAGACAGAGCCTCAAGCTGTCACCCTGGATAGAGTGCTGTGGCATCACAGTTCACAGCAACCTCCAATTCCTAGGCTCAAGCGAGTCTCCTGCCTCCACCTCCCAAGTAGCTAGGACTATAGGTACCTGCCACAATGCCCGGCCATTTTTTGGTTGCAGCCGTCATTGTTGTTTGGCAGGCCCGGGCTGGATTCGAACCCACCAGCTCAGATGTACATGGCTGGCGCCTTAGCCCATTGAGCCACAGGTGCCGAGCCTAAAAAATTTTTTTTAAGACACAGTCTCAAACTGTCACCCTGGGTAGAGTGCTGTGACGTCATAGCTCATAGCAACCTCCAACTCAGGCTCACCTTTTTCCCTTAGTTTTTCTATTTTTAGTAGAGACAGGGTCTTGCTCTTGCTCAGACTGGTCTCAAACCTGTGAGCTCAGGCAATCCACCTGCCTCAGCCTCCCAGAATGTTAGAATTACCGGCGGGAGCCACCACACCTGGCCAGTATTAATCTGTTGTTTATAAACTTTTGGCACTATCTCATTTGTCTTTGGGGGCTTCTTTACTTTTTGGATCAATAAGGTGTCTCTGAGTGAGGTCATGTGCACTCAGCTACTCAGGAGGCTGAAGCAGAAAGATTGCTTGAGCCCAGGAGTTCTGGGCTATAATGTGCTATGCCAATCGGTGTTTGCACTAAGTTCAGCATCAATATGGTGACCTCCAGGGAGTGGGAGACCACCAGGTTGCCTGAGGGGTGGTTCCCAGGTTGGAAAGGGAGCAGATGATCAATGGTATAGTAAATAGCCACTGTACTCCAGTCTGAGGAATATAGCAAGACCCCGTCTCTACCATAAGGAAAAAACAAGATAGCTCTGACACCAGTTGGCAACATTTCTTGGAATCAGTAATTTCCTCAAGAAGTCCTGGCTCCCTTTAATGGGACTTGTATCTAGAGACCAAAATCTTGGTCCTGGTGTTACCTCTCCAATGAAGGGGTCCTTCGCTTCACAGGTATCAGGCCAATAGGCACAGCCAAGCCAGTTATAGCAAGAGCATTTTATTACTTGGCACAAGTAAGGAGCCTACTGGGGATAGTTCCCAAAGCAGTGTGTCTCCAAACAAGAGGGTCAGACTGGTTTTTATAGTCACAGGGTAATGAGGCCTGATCTGACAGGATCTCAAGATGAGGTGATCTCAGGAAACATACTCTGGTTCCTGACAAGGGCTGATCCGGGACTTAATCCGATTGGATTCTGGACCTTGCCCTGTGGCGTCTGCTTCAGTTCAGTTTCTGCTCCTTGTCTGAACATTTAGGTTCCACCTGTGCTTGCATGCTTAGTTCATCTGGGCTTGCTCAAGTTATGTGACCCTTAACCTGGTCTCCATGGCAACTGAAAAACAACCCACAACATAAAACTGGAGCCAGATTGGTCTGGCGTAGTTATACCAAGGCTGCTCAGTGCTTCTAGGGTACCATTTGTATCAAATCAGGAAAAAAAATTTTTTTTTAAAATCACAAATTCACAGTAGTGCTAATTAAAATATGACATTTTGGTACTTTTATTTTTCTTTAGTTTTGACACAGATTTCCTCCCTTTTTATTTATGTATTTTGTTAAACATTTTTTCTTTTTTTATTTCAGATTAATATGAGGGTATAAATGACTTGGTTCTATTGTTTGCATGTGTTAGGCAAAGTTCAAGTTGTAGATGAGCCTTTCACCCAGGGGTTGTGCTATATATCTTCCCACTGTGCCCATTAAGTAAGAGCTTACCAATCTCCTTCTTTTCCCCTCCCCTTCTTCCCTTCCCTTTTCTTCCTCATGTGGAGATGTAGTTATTAGCACTATTAGTATTGACTACAACCTCACTCTTTGAGGATGATACGATCTTGTACTTAGAATACCCCAGGGCCTCAACCACAAGGCTCCGGGAAGTGATCAAGAAATACAGTAACATCTCAGGATACAAAGTCAATGTCCACAAATCAGTAGCTTTCATATACTCCAATACCATTCAATCTGAGAATCAAATCAAAGACACAATCCCCTTCATAATAGCTTCAAAGAAAATGAAATACCTGGGAATATACTTAACAAAAGAGGTGAAGGCTCTCTATAGAGATTTCTTTCTTTTTTAAATTAGAAAAACTATTTCCAAATAAAATGAAACTTTGGTTTATCTTACAGTATTCATAAAATTGTTACACAATAATAATGCAGATATTGATGACACTGAGTATGTGGCCCAAGTACTGAGTTTTAAGGCAGTTCCCAAGAACTCAGAAGAGCTCAGCATCATGTCTTTGGATGATTTGTTACACAGCATAAACACAGCCATTATAGATGGAAAATAACACTTCTTTGAGTAAAACTTTTTTTATATAGTTTTGAATTTTAGAATGCTTAAACATAGAAAAGTTACAGTAAAAATGTGGTACTATAATCTTGGGATCACTGTCATGTATGTGATCTGTTGTTAACCAAAGCATCAGTAGGAAGTGCATGACTCTATTGACGTAAAGTCATACTATACACGTGTCAAGGCTGTTCACGGCTAACATGCTGAAACATGAAACATGGGTTTACCCAGACATGAGCTAAAATCTAAGCCACAAAATCAGCTATGGAACAAATAACTTCTGAGTTTTCTGCAACAGCTGGTGCAGCCTGGCCTACATACATCTTTTGCCAAGAACTCACTCATGCCCAGGGGAGAGCTTGAGGTCCAAGCAGATGACTGTGTGAGGCAGAAAGAAGCAGTGACGGGTTTCTAGAGGGAGTGGCCCCTTCCCCTTCCTCTCTGCCAACAGTTGCATCTGTAAGATTGTGTGTGGTCACTCCCTTGCACAGGGAGGTGGCATAGTTCTCTACAGTGCTTGGCAGAGTAACTGTGGTTAATTCTCAGGGGTTAGCTAGCATTGGACACATCTGGTTAAAAGCCTTCTCTCTGTCACAGCCCTATGACTCAATCCTATTAAGTGTTCATCTATAAAATTGGGATTAAATAAAAATTTCTTGGCATGGTGCTTTGTGCATTTTATTGATTTTTAAATTTTTATTTATTTATTTATTTTGAGACAGAGTGTCTCACTTTATTGCCGTTGGTAGAGTGCTGTGACATCACAGCTCACAGCAACCTCCAATTCCTGGGCTTTGGCGATTCTCTTGCCTCAGCCTCCTGAGTAGCTGGGACCACAGGAGCCTGCCACAATGCCGGGCTATTTTTTGTTGCAGTTTGGCCAGGCCAGGTTCAAATCCGCCACCCTTGGTATATGGGGCCAGTGCCCTACCCACTGAGCCACAGGCACTGCCCGAGAACTAAAACATATTAAGTGTTTAAAATGCACAAAGCATTTTAGTTCTTGGGCGGTGCCTGTGGCTCAGTGGGTAGGGCGCCGGCCCCCATATACCGAGGGTGTTGGATTTGAACTTGGCCCTGGCCAAACTACAACAAAAAATAACCAGGCGTTGTGGCGGGCACCTGTAGTCCCAGCTACTCAGGAGGCTGAGGCAAGAGAATCGCCTAAGCCCAGGAGTTTGAGGTTGCTGTGAGCTGTGATGCCACAGCACTCTACCAAGGGCAATAAAGTGAGACTCTTTTTCTAAAAAAAAAAAAAGTTTTAGGAGCAGCGCCTGTGGCTCAAAGGAGTAGGGCGTGGCCGCATATGCCAGAGGTGGTGGGTTCAAACCCAGCCCCAGCCAAAAACTGCAAAAAACAAACAAAAATACATTTTAGTTCTCATTCTTGCTATTTTTTTTTTTTTTTTTTTGAGACAGAGCCTCAAGCTGTCACCCTGGATAGAATACTGTGGCATCACAGCTCACAGCAACCTCCTATTCCTGGGTTAAAGCGAGTCTCCTGCCTTTGCCTCCCAAGTAGCTGGGACTACAGGCGCCTGCCCCAACGCTCGGCTATTTTTGTTGTTGTTGTTGTTGTTGCAGTTGTCATTATTGTTTTGTTGGCCCAGGCAGGGCTCAAACCCGCCAGCCTCAGTGCATGTGGCTGGTGCCGTAACCACTGTGCTATGGGCACCG
>CAUYRH010013849.1:0-11906 GCA_963574655.1 Perodicticus potto
AAGAATGGAGAAGCATGAATCCCATGTACTCAAGTTTGATATGAGGACAATTAATGACAATTATTGACATGGTGGGGGTGAGGGAAGGGGAGAACAGAGAGAGAAAGAATGAGGGAGGGGTGGGGAAAGGAAGAGCAGAGAAAGGGAAGGAGCGAGGGGGGTGGGGTCTTGGGGTCTTGGTGTGTGCCACACCTTTTGGGGGCAAAACTCGATTGTAAGAGGGACTTTACCCAATAAATGCAACTAGTGTTACATGGTTTCTTGTAACCTCAATGAATCCCCAACAATAAAAAAAAAAAAAAACAAAGTCAGAAGATTTACTCTTTCCTATTTCAAAAGTATAGGAGTCCCCCCTTATTCTATAGGGAATATATTTCAAGACCCCCAGTGGATGCCTGAAACCACAGATATTACCAAACCATATATATACACACACACACACACACACACACACACACACACACACATATACATACTATGTTTTTTCCTATGCACACCTATGTTAAAATTCAATTTATAATAAAGGCACAGTAAAAGATTAACAACAAAATGGAACAATTACAATATACTGTAATAAAAGTTATGTGAACTCTCTCTCAAAATATCACAGTATTTTCAAATCGTGGTTGGCCATGGGTAACTGAAACTAAAGAAAGCAAAATTATGCAGGAAGAGGGACTACTGTACAGAAAACTACTATAATCAAGACAGTATGGTACATAAGGATAGACACATAGATGAATGGAATAGAACTGAGAGTCCAGAAACCCATATTCTATGGTCAATTGAATTTTGACAAGGGGAGAGATAAATGAAAAGTGAGTGCTAATGGGTGATGAAAATGTTCTAAAATTAGACTGTGGTAATGGCTATACAATTCTGAATGCATACTTCAAATGGGTGGATTTTAGGACATGCGAATTTCATCTCAATGATGCTGTTTAAATATTAATGAAAGGATAATAGAATGTTATACAAAACTTTATGCCAATAAATTTGATAATTTAGATGAAATGTTCCTGTACATATTTTACGTTTTTCCTGTTAGATTTATATCCATAGTTTTTCTTTTAGTTATTAATACAAATAATCTTTTATTATATTTTTTAACAAATATATCAGTATTGTGATGTATGAATACTATTAATTTCTGGCATATTGATCTTGTATCCAGCTATTTTCCAGAATTAGCTCAGTACTTCACGCTTATGTTAGTTCTCTTTAATCCCAGGTATGTAATAATATCGTGAGCAAGTAATAACTTATCCCCTCTTTTCTATTTTTACTTGTTTTCTTACTTATATTTTTATTTCTAATTCCATTGGCTGGTATCTCCAAACACAGTTAAATAATAATAGTGTCATCCTTGTCTTGCTCCTGTCTTTAACAAGAATAGCTAGAGGCTCAGTGCTTGTAGCTCAAGTGTCTAAGGTGCCAGCCATATATATCAAAGCTGGCGGGTTCGAATCTGGCGCAGGCCTGCCAAACAATGACAACTACAACCCAAAAAACAGCCGGGCGTTGTGGCGGGCGCCTGTAGTCCCAGCTACGGGGAAGGTTGAGGCAAGAGATTTGTTTAAGCCCTGGAGTTGGATGGAAGTTGCTGTGAGCTGTTACACCACGGCACTCTACCTAGGGTGAGAGCTTGAGGGTCTGTCTAAAAAAAAAAAAAAAAAAAAAAATAGCTAGAGCTTTTTTTTTTTAAGTAAGATCCTGATTTTGGAGCTGAGATAGATATATTTCAACAATGGAAGGAAATATCCATTTTTTCCTTAATTTAAGAGAGTTTGTTTTAAAAGAATCCAGAATAGATGTTGAATGTTAACAAAGGTTTCTTTTTTTTTTTTTTTTGAGACAGAGCCTCAAGCTGTCACCCTGGATAGAGTGCCATGGCATCACAGCTCACAGCACCCTCCAATTCCTGGGCTCAAGCGAGTCTCCTGCCTCCGCCTCCCAAGTAGCTGGGACTACAGGCACCCGCCACAATGCCTGGCCATTTGGTTGCAGCCGTCATTGTTGTTTGGCGGGTCCGGGCTGGATTCGAACCCGCCAGCTCAAGTGTACGTGGTTAGCGCCTTAGCCCGTTGAGCCACAGGCACCGAGCCAACAAATGTTTCTTTAATATCTTAGAGAGGATTTCATATACATGTGTGATAAATTATATTAATAGATTTTCCAATATTGAACTATCCTTATTTTTTAATAAACCCCAATTGGTCACAGAATAGTACTCTTTCAATGTGCTGCTAGACTTTGTTTCCTGATCTTCTATTTAAGAACTGTGTATCAATATCCATAGGTGGAGAATATCAAGAGTCTGTAGTTTCCTTTTTCTGTGTAATTATTGTCAGATGCTGGTGTCAATATATCTGCTTCATAAAAATAACTTAGCCCCCTTCCTGTCTGTGCTCTACAACAACTTACGTAGTAAAGGAATCACAGTGTATTTAAAGGTTTGAGGCTGTTCCCTTTTCAATCTGAGCCTAGTGTATTTGAGGGACTGCATCTCTGAGAACTTTTTCTATTATTCCCTCCCATGGTAATTAGTCCATTCAGACGATCTTCCCTCAAATCAGTTTTAGTAAATTACATTAATATACAATCTAAATTTTCATTTTCCTTTTATATTTAGTTAAGCAAAAAACCTCTTATGATTCTTTTCTTTTCTACATCTGGACATCTGTTCCTGTTCCTCATGTGCCCTCTCCCCTGCCATAAATAGGATGGGCTTATTTGATTGACAGCTTTTGTTTGTTTGTTTGAGACAGAGTCTCACTATGTCACCCTCGGTAGAGTGCCGGAGCGTCACAGCTGCAACCTCAAACTCTTAAGCAATTCTCTTAAGAGTTACTCAGCCTCCCAAGTAGCTGGGACTACAGGCGCCTGCCACAACACCTGGCTATTTTTGTTGTTGTTGTTGTAGTTGTTATTGTTGTTTGGCAAGCCTGGGCTGGATACAAACCCACCAGCTCTGGTGTATGTGGCTGGCGCCCTAGCTGCTGAGCTACAGGCACCAAGCCAACAGCTCTTTTTCCCTCAACCAACCCACTCTTTTTTTTGAGACAGAGTCTCACTCTATTGCCCTGGGTACAGTGCCATGGCATCATAGCCCATAGGAACCTCAAACTCCTGGACTCAACTGATTTTCTTCCTCAGCTTTCCGAATAGCTGGGACTATAAATGCCAGCCACCATGCCCAGTTAGTTTTTCTATTTTTAGTAGAGATGAGGTCTTACTCTTGCTCAAGCTGGTCTCAAACTTTTGAGCTCAAGCAATCCACCCGCCTTGGCCTTTCAGAGTGGAGGATTACAGGCATGAGCCACAATGAACCCCAAACAATCACCTCTTAATACATTGCTGAGATGTCACGAGTTACCCAGTAACATGGATAGTTTCTGTGTAAAACAGCAGGTCACCAATGTGTTAAGATGTTAGAGGCACTAAATGATTCTGTATTATAAGCAGCTAAGAGATTGTGGGGGAAAAAGGCTGAATTGGTGACAACTGAAAATTGAGACTGGGAGAAATGAATCCAGGAACAGCTGCTATGTTAACACAGCAATTTTACACAAAAACTAGCTATATTACCGAGTAACTTGTGACAGGTCAGCAATGTGTTAAGAGTTTATTAGTTCATTCTATTTTCTGAATTACTCTCATTTTAATCTTCTTTCCCTGTGTTGTCTTTCTGTTCCTGTTTTCTAACTTCTTGAATTGAATACTTAATTCTCTTATTTTCATTCTTTCATATCTATTAGTGTAATTCTATGATGCTAAATATTCTATGTAATTCTATGAATTTTTTTACTGAATACTGAATATAACTATATGGTACTTTCGTTGTTGTTATTTTCTAGACATTCTGTGGCTTCAGTGTACAACTTCCCTTCAAAGTTAATATCACAGTCAAATTAGCATGTTTTGATATGTATATTTGGGTTGGATGAACTAGAAATATTATTTGTTAGCATATCTATATAGATCCTCTAGAAAAAAGAACTCCCACAGTATAATCTCCTTGTACTGTGCTTAAGTCTTCCATTCGCGGCCTTTAAAAAATAAGGATAGTTTTTCAGATTTGGAGTTTTTAAAAGAAATTCATCAGGAGTCTGTTCAGCTCCAGGGGGGAGCACTGAACAAACAGAAGGGCATGTTCACAGCATATGGTGAGTGTATGTGTTTACCCAAATCTAGTCCCAGTTTTGAAAACAGTACTGTTATCTTGCATTGATAGTGAGCTGGGTAGTTCCCTCCCCATAGAAATAAGTCTTTTCTACTTAGAAAGTAATCATCAGGAAGTGTTTTAAAGGTTCTTGGTTTAATTTTGTTTGTTTTTAAATTGAAATGCTTATTTTATGTTTCATTCAAGTTTAAATAATCTGTTCTTAAGATGAAATTATCTATGTGGGACTCTTTGTTACTCTTAAACTTTAGGATTTTGTGATCTTAAACCCTGAAAACCCTGAGCCACTGCTCCCTGGCCTTCGCCTGACTGATACAAGCGCTTATACCAGTTCCTGCACATGATAGTTGCTCAATACAGGATGGTCATCCAACAACCATAATGATACTTAAGCTTTGCAATTCAAAGAAAATTGAGCCACTGGCATGTTCACTGCTCTGTGCAAAATGCCAATTCAAATTAAATTCTTACAAGAAAAAAATAAATTCAGTGTTCACCAACAGCCATTTTACTACTATGTTCCCAGCCATTGCGTAGTTAACCTTTAGTTATTCCCCTAGTATTTTCCTCAAGAAAGGCTGTATAACAATTCTTGAGCCATACCTTTTTCCTTGAGCCTTGATCCACTGTCTTCTAGAGGTCGTATGTAATGTTAAGAAGTCTGAAGTCAACCAGTTACTGTTATGCTTTCAGGCAGCTCTATTTCTTGGTGCAACTTTTACTCAGCTTTTACCCAAAGCATTCTTTTACTCTTGATTTCTAATAACTTCACTAAGATGTCTTAATATTGATTCTCCCACATCATTTTTTGAGACATGGTATATCCTCAGTCTGAAAATTCAGATCTTTTCCCTTTGGGAAATCTTTTTTTTTTTTTTTTTTGTAGTTAAATCATAGCTGTGTACATTAATGCAATCATGGGGTATAATGTGCTTGGTTTTATATACAATTTGAAATATTTTCATCAAACTGGTTAACATAGCCTTCATGGCATTTTCTTAGTTGTGTTAAGACATTTATATTCTACCCCTAGTAAATTTCACATGTACCCTTGTAAGATGCACCATAGGTGTGGTCCCACCAATTACCCTCCCTCCACCTACCCTCCCCCCTACCCTCTCCTCCCTTTCCCCTTCTTCTTGGGCTATGATTAGTTTCACAGTAGGGCTGAGTACATTGGATGCTTTTTCTTCCATTCTTGAGATACTTTGCTAAGAAGACTATGTTTTAGCTCCATCAATGTAAACATGTAAGAGGTGTACATGGTGTACATATACCACAATTTATTAATCCATTCGTGGGTCAATGGGCACTTGGACTTCTTCCATGACTTACAATTATGAATTGGGCTGCAATAAACATTCTGGCACAAATATCTTTGTTACAATGTGATTTTTGGTCTTCTGGATATATACCAGAGGAATTGGTATATAAAGTAGAGGAATTGTATGATCGAATGGCAGTTCTATTTTTACATCTCTAAGTGTTCTCCAAAAGGAATGTATTAGTTTGCATTCCCACCAGCAGTGTAGAAGTGTTCCCTTTTCTCCACATCCACGCCAAGATCTCTGGTTTTGGGATTTTGTGATGTGGGCTAATCTTACAGGAGTTAGATATCTCAAAGAAGTTTCGATTTGCATTTCTCTGATGATTAAGGATGATGAGCATTTTTTCATATGTCTATAGGCCATGTGCCTGTCTTCTTCAGAGAAGTTTCTCTTCAAGTCCCTTGCCCACTCTGAGATGGGATCACTTGTTCTTTTCTTGCTAATACGTTTGAGTTCTCTGTGGATTCTGGTTATTAAAACTTTGTTGGAGACATAACCTGAAAACATCTTCTCCCATCCTGAGGGCTGACTGCTTGCTTTACTTACCGTGTTCTTGGCTGTGCAGAAGCTTTTTTAGTTTGATCAGGTTCCAGCAGTGTATTTTTGATGCTGCTTCAATTGCCCGGGCGGTCCTCCTCATAAAATATTCAGCCAGGCTTATTTCTTTAAGTTTCCCCTGCACTTTCTTCTAGTATTTTGTTTTTTTTTTTTGAGACAGAGCCTCAAGCTGTCACCCTGGATAGAGTGCCGTGGCATCACAGCTCACAGCAACCTCCAATTCCTGGGCTCAAGCGAGTCTCCTGCCTCTGCCTCTCAAGTAGCTGTGACTACAGGCGCATGCCACAACGCCTGGCCATTTTTTGGTTGCAGCCGTCATTGTTGTTTGGTGGGCCCGGGCTGGATTCCAACCCACTAGCTCAGTTGTACGTGGCTGGCTCCTTAGCCCGTTGAGCCACAGGCGCCGAGCCTAGTATTTTTATAGTTTCATGTGTTAAGTTTAAATCTTTAATCTAGTGAGAGTCTATCTTAGTTAATGGTGAAAGGTGTGGGTCTAGTTTCAGTCTTCTACAGGTTGCCAGCCAGTTCACCCAGCACCATTTGTTAAATAAGGAATCTTTTTCCCACTGAATGTTTTTAATTGGCTTGTCAAAGATCAAATAACGGTAAGAAGCTGGGTTCATCTCTAGGTTCTCCATTCTGTTCCATACATCTACTTCTCTGTTTTTGTGCCAGTACCAAGCTGTTTTGATCACTATTGATTTATAGTATAGTCTGAGGTCTGGTAGTGTAATTCCTCCTTTGTTTTTATTTCTGAGCAATGTCTTGGCTATTTGAGGTTTTTTCTGATTCCATATAAAATGAAGTATTGTTTTTTTTGAGATCTTTAAAGTATGACAGTGGAGCTTTAATAGGGATTACATTAAAATTGTATATTGCTTTGGGTAGTATGGACATTTTAACAATGTTGATTCTTCCCAGCCATGAGCATGGTATGTTTTTCCATTTGTTAACATCTTCAGCTATTTCTTTTCTTAGAATTTCATAGTTCTCTTTATAGAGATCTTTCACGTCCTTTGTTAGGTAAACTCCCAAATATTTCATCTTCTTTAGCACTACTGTGAAGGGAATAGAGCCCTTGACTGTTTTTTCAGCTTGACTATTGTTGGTATATATAAAGGCTACAGATTAATGAGTGTTGATTTCGTAACCTGAAATGCTGCTGTATTCCTTGATCACTTCTAAGAGTTTTGCAGTAGAATCCTTGGTGTTTGGGAACACCTTTCTTAAATAATATTTCTTTTGGGCCATTAGACTAGTTTTCTTTGTGAATTCCAATTATGTGTACATTGAATTTCCTTTATATTTTACTATTGTCATTTTCTCTCTAATCCTTTTTATCCCTTTACTTCCATTTCATTTTGCTTGTTTTTATTTTGTTTGGATTTTCTGACCCCAGTCTCTTGCCTTGTGCATGGGTGGTTTAGAGAATTCTCACCTATCCAGTCTTCTGCCTTGTTTTCAGCAGTAACTATTCTCACTTGTGCAGCATTCAGTTTTGTCTTCATTTTTTTGTAGTATTTTATTTTTTATTCCACTTTTCTGAACTCTGCAGCTTGAACTTCACCTTCTGATGTCTTGCAAAGTGTCTAAACTTATAAAAGCAGTTGTTCCTGTTTTGTGTTCTTCTTTTATAAAGATAATTGCTTCCTTTTTTTAATTCATAGGAAAATAACCATAATTTCCATATGCTTCATGGCAATAACTTTTATCTTTGAAGTTATGTATTCTTTATCTGCCTCTTGTTTTCCCATTCCGTCATTCTTTTATTCTTATAATATTTTAGTATAAATCTATGTTGGTCCTTGTGGGAAATCTAGCTTTGATCAGTTGGGATTTTTCTGCACCAGCTATTTGTACAAAGTTTATGTAAGAGAACAAATGGGTATGCATCCAACTATCAGGAATTTTCCTTATGACATAGTGTTACATACAAGTCCTTTTAGTCTTTACTCTTCCCCACTCAAAAGAGATAAGCAATTTCCTAAGTACCTCATCTCTGCTATACCACTTGAACAGACTGCTTAATGCAAAAATGGCTTGATTCCTTGATCAGGCCTTCCTCTACTGTCTTTTAGGATCAAAACAGGTCCAGAGATTATCCTACTACAACCTGTGCATTCTATTCCTGTTGAAAAAATAAGGGAGTTGGGCTCAGTGCCTGTGGCTCAAGCGGCTAAGGCACCAGCCACATACACCTGAGCTGGCGGGTTCAAATCCAGCCTGGGCCCTCCAAACAACAACGATGGCTGGAACCAAAAAATAGCCAGGCGTTGCAGCAGGCACCAGCTACTTGGGAGGCAGAGACAGGAGACTCGCTTGAGCCCAGGAATTGGAGGTTGCTGTGAGCTCTGAGGCCTCGGCACTCTACCCAAGGCAACAGCTTGAGGTTCTGTCTCAAAAAAAAAAAAAAAAAAGAAAAGAAAAGAAAAAATAAGGGAGTTGGTTTTATGCCTCAAGGTACACTCCTCACTTGGAGAAGTACACTCTGCTGGTTCTGTGAAATCCATACAGCCCCACAGGTAAGTCTCTCTATACGTTCTCCAGTACCCCTGCATGATCTCCAGTGCTTCTTACAACCATTTCTTCTGTATTGTGGTTTCACATATCTTCGGATCTCCTAGTTTTGCCAAAGATGGAGCCTGAATTTCTTTTTTCCATTCTCCTTGTTGCTTTGGAGTGTTTTCAGAGACAAGAAGGGGTGAATGTCAAGTGTACCTGCTACATTCAATGTGGAAGTTGTCAATAGGACCAACTTTTTATTACAACAGTCACCTTATGATTTCCAAAGTCCCATCAGATGTGCTGAACACATGCAAGTTCTTGGCAACTTAAGCCTAAAAAGGTTAAATGGCTTACCTCAAGCTCTCAGAGCTAGTTACAACTCAGCTCTCCTGATTCCTGGTCCAGAGCTCTTATCACAGTGCATGTCCATGCATGCATATGGCCACTGAACTCAACTGGCCTTCATTCCAAATCTACTTATTACCAAAAACTGATCTCTAAGAATTATATCTAGAAAAAACTAGACAACCACATAACTGAAAAAGATCAGAGATGAGAAAGAAAGAAAACCAAGAAAACAGGCTTTTCCGTTACCTGGCTTAGTATCTGTCACTCCTTCCATGAGAACCAGTCCTACTGGTCGCTGACAAGCAATGTTGCAGAAGCGAAAACGTAATAGGAAGTCTCGGCCATACTTACGTCTCTCTGAAAACCAGGAAAAGCCATATACACAGTGAAAGAAAGGAAAAGGAACCACATGCTAGGACCTCTTAGCACCTAGAAACTTCTAGCACATGGATACAGAGAAGTCTCGCTCTGATAATACGATTTTCCAGCAGCAATAATTTAAAGTCCATTTTATTGGGTGTCTATGGGGAGGACAATGGGAGAAAACAGAGGAACTTGCTAAGAGAACTGAGGGGATTCCACTTGCCCTTGTCATTAATGTGCCAGCTTTCTCCCCAAATAGGCATAAAGACATGAATGTAGTACATGCTCACCTGATCTCTTAGGGTGACAGGAGGTGACATACTGACAGCAATCAGTGATGCCCAAAGAGCTGGGCCATAGTGGGGCCTGCAGCTTCCTCTGGTAAAGCTGATGGGAGAAGTCTTCCTGTCCAGATACCTGCAAAGAAAGACAAGGGTGGGAATGAGGAAACCAAGACAGGAAAAGGAACTAAGAGCCCATGTTGTAGGACATGTGTACAAATACAAACACACACAATCACAGACTATGTACGTGGTATAAGCCACATGTCTCAGGGGAAGGTTAAAAATAAGGAGCTAAATCAACCATCGCTTTTTCACCAAAAACTGAAATGTCCATGGAACAGAACTGAGGGCTAAGAGAGTAAAGCATGTGAGTCAAGGAGAATAGAACTGCAGAAACGTGTGGTTCCCTAAATTTGACCTCAGAAAAATCTACACATTTCTCCATAGGGAATATCAACTCTTAGGGGCTTTAACTTGCAAAAGGAAGAGGTTTATATTGACCTTTGGATCTTCTAGATTAAACTCTACTATCTTGAACCTATTATTGGGAAACCACAGGGTCAAACCAAATGGGAAATGCACCAAAGCACTTTACCGTATCTATGTCACCATCCTCGGTCAAAGCCAATGAGCAGCCTGGGACAGAACATAGTAGGGGAAACATTCGGCAACATCAGTCATCTGCACATCTCCAACGTGTGTAGCAAAATCCCCTTTATTTCACTTAACAACAACAAATATTTGAATGCCAAGAGACACTAGCTAAGTGTTAGGGATAGAGCAGTGGTAAACACAATCCCTCTGCCCTTCAAGGGCGTAAATTTTCAATATGTTAACCTAAAATAAAACAAACCTGGTATTTTAATGGCCATTTAATAGCTGTGTGACTTTAGGCAAGTTAGGTAACTCTCATGGGTTCAATAACCTCTACTGTAAAATGGTATAATAATACCATGTACAATTAAGAATCTTAGTAATAACCACTACCAGTTGTTGACTGTTTCCTTTGACCTAGGTCCTGGAAAATACTTTACAGGCATTATTTTATTTAATCCACCTGGAAAACAAAAACACCTCTGAAGTAGGTCACATTTTATCTCTGATGTACAGATAAGGCAAATAGGACTTATGAAAGTGAAGTAACCTGCCCAAGGTGGCAGAGCAGGCATTTGAACTCAAGACTGGCTGCAAAGCAAGTGGTCACTAAGTCCAACCGTGCCTGTTACATGACAGGCACACAGTAAATTCTTTTTCCCATTCCCTGAGCTCCTTGATTATAGCTCCTTAAGAGCAGTGGTTCTCAACCTTCCTAATGCCGCAACCCGTTAATACAGGTTGAGAACTGCTGCTTTAGAGCAAGATAATGCCTTTCTCTGTGCACTTGGCAACTATGACGTTGTTGGCCCTTGAGTAACCTCATTAAAATAAAATCCCAGCTCGGCGCCTGTGGCTCAACAGGCTAAGGCGCCAACAACGTACACCTCAGCTGGCGGGTTCGAATCCAGCCCCGGCCCGCCAAACAACAATGGTGGCTGCAACCAAAAAATAGCCGGGCATTGTGGCGGATGCCTGTAGTCCCAGCTACTTGGGAGGTAGAGGCAGGAGACTCCCTTGAGCCCAGCAGTTGGAGGTTGCTGTGAGCTGTGATGCTATAGCACTCGACCCAGGGTGACAGCTTGAGGCTCTGTCTAAAAAAAAAAAGACATTTTTAGAGATATGCTAAACGCATGTGATCCGGTATTAGAATTTGAGTAGTGGAAAAAGACACCGTTTTTTAAAAGTCCTAATTTTCCTCATGCCTTGCCTATAACTCTGGAAGGCTGAGGTGAGTGGATTGCTTGAGCTCAGGAGTTCGGGAGCAGCCTGAGCAAGAGTGAGATGCGTTCTCTAAAAATAGAGCTGAGTGGGCTCAGCGCCCGCAGCACAGAAGTTACATTGCTAGCCACATATATTGAAGTTGACGGGTTCAAACCCAGCCTGGGCCAGCTAAAACAAATAACCACCGCAATAAAAAATAGCCAGGTATTGGCTCGGTGCCTGTGGCTCAACGGGCTAAGGCGCCAGCCACGTACACCTGAGCTGGCGGGTTCGAATCCAGCCCGGGCCCGCCAAACAACAATGACGGCTGCAACCAAAAAAATGGCCGGGTGTTGTGGCGGGCGCCTATAGTCCCAGCTACTTGGGAGGCGGAGGCAAGAGACTCGCTTGAGCCCAGGAATTGGAGGTTGCTGTGAGCTGTGATGCCATCACACTCTATCCAGGGTGACAGCTTGAGGCTCTGTCTCAAAAAAAAAAAAAAAAAAAAAAAACCAAAAATACTTTAACCAGCTAGTAAGG
>CAUYRH010013850.1:0-11659 GCA_963574655.1 Perodicticus potto
TATCACCTGTGGCCAGCAGAGAAGCCAGCCATCTTCCTCACTGCAGCCGGAATACAGGGCTGTAGGGCTCAAGTATGTAAACACCAGCTGACAAAACCCCCTTCATTAATAAACTTCTGAGTTGCAAGAAAAAAAAAAAAAAAAAAAAAAAACAAAATGTAAAAATCAAAGTTGATATTAAAATGAAATAAAAATATAAATTATTTATAAGGTATGTATAAAATTGCCAAAATCAATAAATAAAATGGTTTTTATTATTTAGAGGACTAAAAGGGGCAAAATAAGTATTGTATATGTGTGACTGGTTTGACTCCAAATCACAAAAAATCTAGCATGTGCTAAAGTTCCTCATGTATCTTATCTGATGAAGTTTCTAAAAAAAAAAACCTCTATATACATAATTACGATAGTAGGGCAATGGACCCACCTCTTCAACAGACAGTATTGCTAAAATTATTAGCAATAGTTTTTATTTATTTATTTATTTATTTGTTAGAGAAAGAGTCTCACTACGTTGCCCTCGGTAGAGTACAGTGGCATCACAGCTCATAGCAACCTCCAGCTCTTGGGCTTAGGCGGTTCTCTTGCCTCAGCCTCCCAAGTAGCTGGGACTACAGGTGCCCGCCACAACGCCCGGCTATCTGTTTTGTTTTGTTTTGATTTTAGCTGCAGTTTGGCTGGGGCTGGGTTCAAACTCACCACCCTCGGTACACGGGGCCAGTGCCCTACTTACTGCCCTAAAATTATTAGTTTTTAATACAGATACACTTTCTAGCAGAAAGTTCATTTTTTTTGTTTGTTTGTTGCAGTTTTTGGCTAGGGCCAGGTTTGAACCCACCACCTCGGGTATATGGGGCCAGCGCCCTACTCCTTGAGCCACAGGTACCACCCAAGAAAGTTCATTTTTTAAGTAGGGAAGAATGTCATTTGGTACATATTTGAATTCTGGAAGAGCCTTTAGAATGTATATGCATAATCATGTTTTCTAAATACTAGCTTACTATCTTTTTCCTTATTTCAGAAAGAGAACACTACTGTTACTCTTCCAAAACTGCCTTCTACTACATTATATTAGAGATGAGAGCAAAATTCAGTGTCGTTGTAAAATGTGTTAAGCAAAAAACTATCAGCTCTTAAATGTATTTGATTTCAGGAATTCTGTGCCACATATGGACATAATATATCTAAAAGGTGATATTACATTTGGCTTTGACTTCTAAAATAAAGAACTTAGAAGAAAAAAAAGATATAGACTCTCACCATTCGATTTCTATCTTCTGAGGATGAAGATGACTTCCTTTCCCGCTGAGGTCCTGGAGATTTCTGTAAGGCTTTCACATTAGTGAGTGAGCCAGGTAATGAGGCAGGAGGGGTGGCAGACAAACCTGTGGTTGATCCTAAATTATTGAAAGGAAAAATGTATCCATTAAGGACAAGCAGACATGTTAATTTATCATGGGGCAGAGGGTGGGGGGAGATTTAGACTTATTTTAAAAATGTACTGCATGTTCAAATACAGACCTTTTAGAAAGAACAGACCAAAAAGGGTCCTTATTTGATTAGTACTATAAATTCCGTTAGTTTTCTGGCGAATTTAATGACCTTTAAAAATATCTGATGATGAAGATACATTTTGCTTACTGGCACAAAGTCTAAAAGAAAAACAATCTCTCTAAACCAAAAGACAAATATAAAAAAAAATTCCCAAGTTTGTCTTTCTTTGATTAAAAAAAATCAAAAAGCAAAATCAATTTAAAAGCCTACATAAAAACTATCTTTTCATTATTTTATATTACCTCAATAACCAGATAATATAAAAAAGATGGACCCTCCAAATGGATGAAAGTATTTTTTAATAATGGCCTTAATGTTGAAAATACATAGGTCTTTTATATTAGCCATTAGTGTTAAATTAAATTAGTTTAGGAGTTAACTTTATATTTATTTATTTATTTATTTGCAGTTTTTTTGCCAGGGCCAGGTTTGAACTTGCTACCTCTGGTATATGGGGCTGGTGCCCTACTCCTTGAGTCACAGGCGCTGCCCTATTTATTTATTTATTTTACTTTGGTTGAGAAAGAGTTTCATTATGTCACTCTCAGTAGAGCGCTGTGACATCACAGCTCACAGCAACCTCCAATTTCTGGGCTTAAGTGATTCTCTTGCCTCAGCCTCCCAAGTAGCTAGGACAACAGGCACCCACCACAACACCCGGATAATTTTTGTTGCTGTTGTTGTTGTAGTTGTCATTATTGCTTAGCTGGCCCAGGCTGCGTTTGAACACACCACCCTCGGCATATGTGGCTGGCACGTAACCATTATGCTATGGGCGCTGAGCCTTATATTTATTTTCTATATTTAAGAGATATTGATCGGTGTCATTGGTTCCTGGAGGCTTATTACACAGAACAAAGATTTGTTACTAATATAACAAAATTAATATAAACAAAGACAAGCTGGTTTCTTGAGTCCTTCTGAAAAATCTGTCTTTGTAAGTGAGAGCTACATAAGCATCATCCAGCTAGCTTCCTTATTACAAATTCAAATAGTCTATGACCCAAAGGAGCCTTTGGAAGTGGTCTCAGTGGCAGGCTTGTGGCCTTCTGATGGCTACTTTTTCAAATGCTGATTTAGTGAAAAAACACCCTAAGTTCACCTGGTTCAGCTGGGTTTAGGGTCATGACTCATAGGTGTAAGTGAGTATAGCTGCATAGGACTGAGAAGTCCAAGTAATATTTCATACACAGAACAAAAAGACCTCAAGAGAATGATTTAAAAAAAGAAGATTACTACTGGGTGCAGTGGCTCACACCTGTAATCCTAGTACTCAGGGAGGCCGTGGTGAGTGGACTGCCTGAGCTCACAGGTTCAAGATCAGCCTGAGTCAGAGTAAGACCTCGTCTCTAAGAACAGCCGGGCATTGTGGCGGGTGCCTGTAGTCCCAGCTACTTGGGGGTCTGAAGCAACAGAATCACTTGAGCCCAAGAGTTTGAGTTGCTGTGAGCTTTGATGCTACAGCACTCTACCAAGGTGACAAAATGAGACTCTATCTCAAAATAAATAAATAAATAAATAAATAAATGAATAAATGAATAAATAATACAAAAATGATTACTATTCTGGGGAGGGGGGGGAAGAGCCATTATCTTTCTTTCTTTCTTTTTTTTATAATGTAAAGAGGTTTATTTTGAGCCAAATTTGAGGACCATGACCTAGAGCTACACCGAAGATGCCTTGAGCAAGTAGACTCCAAGCCACTATCTTTCAAAGAACAAGAATATTAATGACAACATTTAAATGTAAAATCAGTGTAAAAATTTTATCTTTACTACATCATATTATCAAGAATTTCTATGATCTCATTTACAGTTTTCTTAAAGAAAATGGTATCCAGAATTGATACTATGTGCTCTATTAACTAGAGCATAAACCATTTTATTCTTTTTTCTTTCCAACTCCTTCTGTTGCTAATTTTCTACATTATAAAGTCTTAATTGCTTGAACATGCTTCACAGTTCTGATCTGATCACTGCTATGTTATATGCCTTAATTTAATTATGTTCCCAACTACTTACTGCAGGACTTCCATCACATTCTAGGGCTTTTCTAAGAGTCAGCTACACTGAGAAAGAATCTAAAGTACCATTGCCACATTCAGAGTAAGTAACAGACACTAGCAAGAGTTAGTAAATATAACTCTTGAAGAATATTTATGGCAAGACATCTGTCCCAATTTTGACTAAAATTTTTAACAATCAGTTTAACCAGCAATTGAAGTATGGCGAGATGAAATGGGAGATGAAATTATACCATGAATGTTTCCCTCATATTAGGGCATAATTAAAAGTTTAAATCTTTAAATTTTATTAAGTATGTTAAAATATCCAAAACATATATAAATTTCTTTTTTTTACTGCTCTCTATCTTTGACACAGATATACAGGGGGGGAAAAAAAAACCTCCAAAGCACTGCTCATATTATAGAATCTTAAAACAAAAATTTAAAAGAAGCTATATATCTAAAATATCTCATAATTGCAGTTTACATTTACCTTTTTTCTTAAAAACTCCAAAAATTATTTCCAAATATTCACAGTAATCAAGGTTATTACCTAAATGTGTTAAAATCAAAGGAATCTGGGTTGAAGACCCCCCCCCACATACCCCCATGCTTTATTCTCCCCCACACTGAGTTTATCAAGACTAACAAGTAATAAGATAACAAGATGGAACTCAGCTCAGAATTTCTTGCATTTAAAAATTTATGACAGACAGCATACAGAAAGCTTGTGGTAGTGAGTATGTGTGAGAAGCACATTCAGAGCATTCCAGCCAGGCCAAGCAGAAATTTAGTACTGAAAACTCTCACACTTACAAACACACATTGTGAGGGTGAGGCACAAACAGCAGCTGTAGTTTAATATTTAGTTTACTTTGGGTGAAAACAAGAAAGAAGAGCCCAACTACCTCTGAACACTGGGCCAGGCTCAAAATCAAACACTATTTCACTGGGGACAGAATGGAGGAGGGGACTGGGAGTCCGGGATTGGTATTTCCGAAGACAGCGCATCAACTGGTTCAAAGGGGCTGTTAGAAGAGAAAGAGAGGGGCAGGCAAACACAGGAAGACAGACACACAGAAGAAATGAAAGAAGTCATGGGGAATAAATAAGATGAATTGAAGCCTGCTTTACAAAA
The DNA here is from genome assembly GCA_963574655.1 of Perodicticus potto. Classification (NCBI taxonomy): domain Eukaryota; kingdom Metazoa; phylum Chordata; class Mammalia; order Primates; family Lorisidae; genus Perodicticus; species Perodicticus potto. Next base: position 4,698 of record CAUYRH010013850.1, read on the forward strand.
TAATTCTGGACGTTTAAAAAATCTGCTTATTTTGATAAAATCCCAATGATTTTTTAAAAAGTGACTCATAAAAAGGACAAGAAATGCCACTTGATTTTAGATACTAAGCAGGCTGTATTTATCACTAAGTTAACTTTGTGATGTTAACATGATGGCAACATTTAAATGCTGGATGTATCGGGCAAAATTATCAAAAGCCACAGCTATTAAGACATACAAAGGTCAAACTGGCAGCAACATTAATAGGCAGGTTCATGAAATAACAAACAGAAAAAAAGATTGTATAATTATGTGCAGTACTCAATACTAAGCTTAGAGTATATAATGCAGGCTTATCCTTATTTTGATTACTTTGCAGTTGTACAGACATATAGCAAAAGATGGTTCATACAACATTTACTAAATATAAAATATCTTTGAGTCTGGCTTTAGACATAGTGAAGATAAAAACGGTCACAGTAAAGAGACCAATTCTAAGCATGATAAGCAGTTACTACAGGTTTTCCTTACTAATAGAATTTAGCCGAGAAGGTAAGTGAAGAGGACCACCTGAAAGAAATCTTCAAGATAGTTTCAAATACCATCTCTTAGAAAACATTATGAGCACATATTGAGTGATTCTTACAAAAAGTATTTTCTGAAGCAATGTTATTTTATGTGTTACAGTGAATACTAGATGAAAATTCTGTAAGAAATATCCATTCAATATCTTATTTGCTTACTTTATTCACTAGACAGTAAGAGAGCAAGTAGGCTTTCCTATTATGAGTTAATTCTATAAAATGTACATTTCAAACACTTCCAGAAAATTGAAGGAAACTGGTTGATAACATATAATAAATCAAGAAGCTGTGGCAGGTAACCCAAGGGATTCCCTCTAAGAATAATTTAGCAGAGCCGAGTTTTATCTGATTCTAAGCCTAATCATTAAGTACCAGTGGAGGCCCTCAAAGGAAATGTAGCAACTGCAACTTTGGAGATAATTATAGAAATTAATAAGATGGGTGGAATAATTAAGGATCTTTATTTGGTACTATATATATAAATATATATATATATTTTCTTTTTTTGCAGTTTTTGGCTGGGTCTGGGTTTAAACCCGCCACCTCTAGCATATGGGGCCGGCACCCTACTCCTTTGAGCCACAGGTGCCACCCTTGGTACAATGTTTTTAAAATGCAGATAGTACTTTTACGTCCTCTCATATTCTCTACTCATGAATCAATTAAAATTTTATTAGAGATAAACAATACTATGAAAAATTTTGGGCTTTTCTCTACACATTTTTCTCTGTGTCTGTGTTTCATGAAAGAAGCAAGTATAAAGAAGACAAGCAGCGAAGCAATTGCACTTTTCCCTGAGTTTTTTTTAAACTGAAATCTCTACTTACCTCCATCACCACGAAACCCTTGGTCTCTAATCAAGTCCTACAAATAAACAGTAATGTATATTTATTCAAACCACATAGTAAGAAAGTAATAATAACATTGAATTTTTTCCAATATGCAACAGGAAGGTTAATTAAAAATAACCTGTTTTACAATTACTTCACAAAACAATATGGAATTAGCCAGTGAACATGCTAAAAACCAAATTTTGAAACACCCATCTCTTTATTGAAAGGATTATTAGTTGATTAAATGTTGAAATCCATTTCAGACCATTCAAAGCCAATGGCTGTTTCAATCCTTAAAGAAAATTTTACTGGCACATACTAAGAGCCACAAAAATGTCCATCCTTTGATCCTATAATTCCATTTATGGGAATTTTTCCTATAATTTTTCCAGTTTGTAAGGAAGAAATTCAGAAGAAAAAAATGCTATGTACAAAGATGTTTAGTGCAGCATAATCCATCGTACTAAAAAATTACAATAATTATTTCCCTGTTATAGGCATTTTGCCATGTTATGGTTAAAGTAAATTATGTTGTATCAATTTAGTGAAGTGTTATGCAGTTACAAAATAATTATGAAGCTTGAATCATGTTTACAGTATAATAAAAAATACAAAATTAAAGTACAATGATTATGATCATGAAAGTATGGATACATTAGAAAATATCAAAATTGCTCAAATAAAGACGTGTTAAAGTTTGTCTTTATTATTAAAATACAGCTTTTTGCAACAATGTTGGTAGTGGGAAAGTCTTCATGGGTAATACAATGTGGACTCTGATAGGCAGAACCTGGAAGTTTAACCTAAACCTAAGGGACTGGTGGCCCTAAGTATCTCTAAAGAGGCTCTGTGTGGATCAAGCACAGTGGCGTGTGCCTGTAGTCTCAGTTACTTGGGAGGCTAAGGCGGGAGGATTACTTAAACCCAGGAGTTAAGAGGCCAGTCTGGGCAATATGGCAAGACTTCGTCTCTTTTTTGAAAAATGGCAATAGGTTCTTTGCAAATAGACAACTTTTTGTGTATAGTTTAAAACAGCGTAAATTCTTTATAGTTGTATTTCTATCATGTTCAATGTATTAAACAAAGCCTTCAACATTTTCTACATAATAATCAACAAACACTCATATACCTATAAACAAGGTACTAGGTGCGGCTACCAATAAATATAAAAATTCTGATGGTGCCACTAACTTTCTTTGTTTTTGAGAGCTTACGATCTCTTTGGAAGCAAGAAGCACACATGTGAAAATTAAAAGATATAATAATAAAAGCTTAAGAATAAAAATAATAAAAGCAATGTTTGTTGCTTAGTTAACTGCCAATTAAGCGGTATGGGTATTAAGATTTTAAATGCTATACATAATAATCACAGGACTTGGTCACTGAAGAACAATCAAAGAAATGGCTGTGAGTTGGGGACTGGAGGTTTAGAAAAGCAATGGGCCTTCTAGACAAGACGGAACATCTTTTTTGTTGTACAACTCTAAACTCTCAACTATGGATTGAGCGAATTTGGTTTTCTCCACTCTTATAACTTATAGCTAACACCAAGAGAAACTTATATTTTTCAGTCTCAAATGTGTTTTTTAAAGCTCTTTGACAAATTTTTTCTACTCATTCTAGGTTACATAAGATCTTCTAGCATTCCCAAATTGGCTATTTTGAACTTTACTTTTTTGTAGTTCCTTCATTATTTTATATTCCTTCCTTTCAACATAACAGAGAAAACAGAAACCATCAAGGAACCCTCTGTTCTGCCCTTATACTACATATATTTGCACAGTAATATTAGCAGTAATTTCTGAATTCTTATTATATACTGGGTATAATAAGCATTTTAAATCACTACAGGAGGTAGACATTATAGGTAGCCTCGGGGGTAAGCAATTTGCTGAACATCATATAGTCTGTGAAAAGCTACAGAGCTAGTTAGCTATTTTCTTTTTCTTTCTTTTTTTTTTTTTTGAGACAGAGCCTCAAGCTGTCACCCTGGATAGAGTGCCATGCCATCACAGCTCACAGTAACCTCCAATTCCTGGGCTCAAGTGAGTCTCTTGCCTCCGCCTCCCAAGTAGCTGGGACTACAGGCGCCCGCCACAACGCCCGGCCATTTTTTTTTTTTTTTTTGGTTGCAGCCGTCATTGTTGTTTGGCGGGCCCGGGCTGGATTTGAACCCATCAGCTCAGGTGTACGTGGCTGGCGCCTTAGCCCGTTTAGCCATAGGCGCCAAGCCAAGTTAGCTATTTTCATCTTCAATTTTTCACAGTTTCTTTTTTTGAGACAGAGTTTCATTATGTCACCCTTGGTAGAGTGCTATGGCGTCACAGCTCGCAGCAACCAAACTTTTAGGCTTAAGTGCTTCTCTTGCCTCAGCCTCCCAAGTAGCTGGGACTATAGGCGCCCGCCTGGCTATGTTTTTTTTGGTTGCAGTTGTCATTGTTGTTTAGCTAGCCTGGGCCAGGTTCAAAACAGCCAGCTTCGATGCATGTGGCTTGCGCCATAACCACTGTGCTATGGGTGCCACGCTGTCTTCATAGTTTCTGAGGGACATCATTTCCAAGTTTAAGGAGTTTTACTACATCAATTATTCCCTCTCTTCTGATTATCTTCAACCTCTCTTCACTTTTCCCTCTGTAGTTACAAATATGCTGAAAGTTCTTATATTAAAAACTGACCCTCAACCCTGCATTAAGCTCTGCCTCTTTTATTATTTCTTTATAGCCAAACTTTTAAAAATTGACGATCCTACCTCCTCATTTGCCTTCTGCTCCCTCTACTAGCCCTCTAAAATGGCTCTCTTTTCTTTTTTTTGAAACAGAGCCTCAAGCTGTCACCCTGGACATCACAGCTCACAGCAACCTCCAATTCCTCGGCTCAAGCGAGTCTCTTGCCTCCGCCTCCCAAGTAGCTAGGACTGCAGGGGCCTACCACAATGCCTGGCCATTTTTTGGTTGCAGCCGTCTTTGTTGTTTGGCCGGCCCAGGCTGGATTCGAACCTGCCAGCTCAGGTGTACGTGGCGCCTTAGCCTGCTGAGCCACAGGCCCTGAGCATAAAATGGCTCTCAATGAAGTTAAATGACAATTTTCTTTTTTTTTTTTTGAGTCAGAGCCTCAAGCTGTCACCCTGGGTAGAGTGCTGTGGCATCACAGCTCACAGCAACTTCCAACTCCTGGGCTCAAGCAATTCTCCTGCCTCCGCCTCCCAAGTAGCTGGGACTACAGGCACCCACCACAATGCCTGGCTATTTTTTTGGTTGTAGCCGTCGTTGTTGTTTGGTGGGCCCAGGCTGAATTTGAACCTGCCATCTCAGGTGTATGTGGCTGGTGCCTTAGCCGCTTGAGCCACAGGTGTTGAGCCAATTTGTTTTTTTTAGGCAGAGTCTTAAGCTGTTGCCCTGGGTAGAGTGTCGTGGCATCACAGCTCACAGCAACCTCAAACTCTTGGGCTTAAGAGGCTCTCTTGCCTCAGCCTCCTGAGTAGCTGGGACTACAGGCACCTGCCAGAATGCCCGACTATTTTTTGGTTGCAGTTGTCATTACTGCTTAGCAGGCCCAGGCTGGGTTCGAACCAGCCCTTCTAGGTATATGTGGCTGGCGCCCTGCTGACTGAGCTACAGGCGCCGCCTTCAAATGACATTTTAAAGTGCCAAAATCAATAGTCATTTCAGTTGTTATTTCATTTTGGTTTTAACAGCAAATGCCAGCAACTACTTCCACATTCTTTTTTTGGAGACAGAGTCTCACTTTATTGCCCTCAAGAGAGTGCTGTGGGGTCACAGCTCACAGCACCTCCAACTCCCAGGCTTAGGCGATTCTCTTGCCTCAGCCTCCTGAGTAGCTGGGACTACAGGCACCAACCACAATGCCCGGCTATTTTTTGTTGCAGTTTGGCTGGGGCCAGGTTTGAACCCGTCACCCTTAGTATATGGGACTGGCGCCCTAATCACTGAGTCACAGGCGCTGCCCCTTTTTTCTTTGTTTTGAGACAGAGTCTCACTATGTCAGTAGAGTGCTATGGTGTCATAGCTCACAGCAACCTCAAACTCATGGGCTTAAGTGATTCTCTTGCCTTAGCCTCCCAAGTAGCTGGTATGAAACCCCTTTTCTACCTTTGGTTTTTGTAATGCTACTTTCCCTTAGTTATGTGGAGTGAGACTTAGGAAGAGCCCATGAAGAAGACAGAAGCTGGCACCATAAATGTTAACGTTCACCAGGGTTGCAATTTCTTCCCCTTTTCAATTTACATACCCTTTTGAGTAATATTTATATCCATGGTTTTAACTGACATAAATATCTAATTATTGAGGTGCCTGTTGCTCAGTGGGTAGGGCACCGACCACATACACCGAAGCTGGCAGGTTCAAACCCAGCCCAGGTCAGATAAAAACAATAATGACAACTGCAACAACAACAAAAGAAAAATAGCCAGGTGTTGTGGTGGGTGCCTGTGGTCCCAGCTACTTGGGAGGCTGAGGCAAGAGAATTGCTTAAGCCCAATAGTTTGAGGTTGCTGTGAGCTGTGTTACCATAGCACTCTATCTACAGTGATCACTTGAGAGTTTGTCTCAAAAAAAAAAAAAACAAAGTGTGTGTGTGTGTGTGTATATATATGTTAATTACTCTAAATTTATATCGCAACCTAAACTTATATCTCAAAATTTTAAAGGATTTCCTTGATTTCCTCAAGGGCCTCTGTCAATCCTTTGATGTTTAAATCATTTTCATCAGAAGAGAACTTTCACGGAGATGGTGTCATAAGGAAAAAGTCAGAGTAAGTCTACAATTTGATACTAGTGAAATGCCTTTGGAGAAGATAATGGACTTTTCTGGTCCGTCATTCATAAGAAAATGATCACTTAAAATAACTAATAAATAAAAGATAGCAATTATTTCTGATTTAAATTATAATTATAGCAGAAAAATAAAGATATCTACTTGCTAGGTTCTAGTGACGATGGATACTTACATCAATATTAACAGGTTCTATTGTGTTTATATGCACATTGGGAGCTGATGAAGACCGGTCTCGTTGCCCGAATTGATTTCGATGATCTTCATCTGCTGGTCGGAAGGGCTGTGGAATTGGAATGGATTTTGAAGGAGATGGACTGGTGAGGATTTGGGGCCTGTAAAGATCAAGTCATTAGAAGATAAAATTCAGAGCAAGTATGAAGAGATAATTATATTAAAAAAATGGAAGATATAAAGATATTTTTATATTCTGAAAATATTTAAAATAAACATCAAAAATCCATCAGTAATGGCTTTAACAGTATTAATTTAAAAACTAATATATTGGTTCGGCGCCTGTGGCTCAACAGGCGCGCCAGCCACGTACACCTGAGCTGGCGGGTTCGAATCCAGCCCGGGCCCGCCAAACAACAATGACGGCTGCAACCAAAATATGGCCGGACGTTGTGGCGGGCGCCTGTCGTCCCAGCTACTTGGGAGGCGGAGGCAGGAGACTCGCTTGAGCTCAGGAATTGGAGGTTGCTGTGAGCTGTGATGCCATAGCACTCTACCCAGGGTGACAGCTTGAGGCTCTGTCTCAAAACAAACAAACAAA
>CAUYRH010013851.1:0-20090 GCA_963574655.1 Perodicticus potto
TCTTAGTAAGCAACACAAGAATGGAGAAGCATAAATCCCATGTACTCAATTTTGATATGAGGACCATTAAGGACAATTAATGACAGGGTGGGGGTGGGGGAAGGCGAGAGCAGAGAGAGAAAGAATGAGGGAGGGGTGGGGAAAGGAAGAGCAGAGAGAGGGAAGGAGTGAGGGGCATGGGGTCTTGGCGTGTGCCACACCTTTTGGGGGCAAGACACGATTGTACGAGGGACTTACCTAACAAATGCAATCAGTGTAACCTGGTTTCTTGTACCCTCAATGAATCCCAAACAATAAAATAAATAAAAATCATTTGATAAATATAAAAAAAAGAAGACTTAAACTTAAGACTTGAAACTATAAAAATATTAGAAGAAAGTGCAGGGAAAACACTTAAAGAAATTGGCCTAGGAGAATGTTTTATGAGGACCCCTTGGGCAATTGAAGCAAAACCAAAAATACATTACTGAGATCTGATCAAACGAAAAAGCTTCTACACAGCCAACAACACAGTACATAAAGCAAGCAGAGAGCCCTCAGAATGGAAGAAGATATTTGCTGGTTATGTCTCTGACAAAGGTTTAATAACCAGAATCCACAGAGAACTCAAACATATTAGCAAGAAAATAATAAGTGATCCCTTCTCAGGGTGGGCAAGGGACTTGAAGGGAAACTTCTCTGAAGAAGACAGGCACACGGCCTACAGACACATGAAAAAATGGTCATCATCCTTAATCATCAGAGAAATGCAAATCAAAACTACTTTGAGATATTATCTAACTCCAGTAAGATTAGCCCACGTCACAAAATCCCCAAACCAGAGATGTTGGTGTGGATGTGGAGAAAAGGAAACACTTCTGCACTGCTGGTGGGAATGCAAACTAATACGTTCCTTTTGGAAAGATGTTTACAGATCACTTAGGGGTCTAAAAATAGACTTGCTATTTGATCCTTCAATTCCTCTATTAGGTACATATCCAGAACACTAAAAATCACTTTATAACAAAGATATTTGCATTAGATGTTCAATGAAGCCCAATTCATAATTGTTAAGTCATGGAAGAAGCCCAAGTGCCCGTAGACCCATGAGTGGATTAATAAATCGTGGTATATGTACATCATGAAATATTATGCAGCCTTAGAAAAAGATGGAGACTTTACCTCTTTTGTGTTTACATGGATGGAGCTGGAATATATTCTTCTTAGCAAAGTATCTCAAGAATGGAAGAAAAAGTATCCAATGTACTCAGCCCTACTATGAAACCAATTTATAAGCACCCACATTTCCATATGAAAGCTATAACCCAACTATAGGGTTATAGCTATAGCCCCAAGATGATGCGGCAAGGAGAGGGGAAAAAAGAGGAGAGGATGGGTGGAGGGAGAGTATTTGATGGGACCACACCTACGGTTCATTTTACAAGGGTACATGTTGAATCTACTAATTGTAAGATATAAATGTCTTAACAAAATAACTAAGAAAATGCGGTGAAGCCTATGTTAACCAGTTTGATGAAAGTATTTCAAATTGTATATAAGACCAGCACATTGTATCCCATAATTGCATTAATGTACACAGCTATGTTTAAACAAACAAACAAACTAAACAAAAAGCAGAAAAAAACCAAAACCAAAAACACAATTATCTTCAAGAGTACAACAATAAGTCTTATATCTGACTTTTCAACAGGAATTTTTGGAGCCATACAAACATGGAATAACATATTTAAAGTAAGCTGAAAAAAGAAAAAAAAATGCTAATCTTAACCTAGTCAAAATATTTTTTAAAAAGAGGGTAGAGTTGAGTACGATAATTTTGTCACCAACAGGGCACTAAAATAAATACTAAATGGAAACCAGGAGGCTCACACCTGTATTCCTAGCACTGTGGGTGGCCAAGGAAGGTTAGATTGCTTGAACTCAGGAATTAGAGACCAGCTTGAGCAAGAACAAGACCCTGTCTCTATTAAAAAAAGAAAGTTAGAAACACTAACTGAGTATGGTGGCTCACACCCATAGTCCTAGCTACTTCAGAGGCTGAGGCAAGAAGATTGCTTGAGCCAAAGAGTTTGAGGTTGCTGTGAGCTAAGATGACACCACAGGACTCAGGGCAACAGAGTCAGACTGTATCTCAAAAAACAAAACACAATGAACTAAACTACTGAATGAAGTTCTTCAGGCCAAAGGAAAATAATCCAAGACGTAAGAACAGAATTGCAAGAAGATAAAAAGCATAGGAATTGTTAAAATTGTGGATAAATCTAAATTTATATCAACTATTTAAAACAACAGCCATAATAATATTTTATAGATTCAAAACGTGAAGTTAAAAACATAGTGGTAGTAGAACACAAGCTCAAAGAGCAGTAATAATGTTAAACTGTTATAAGGCTCTCTCAAAAAGGGAAAAGGTATAATACAAGTTGAACATAGAAGTAAATAAGAAGTAAATTTTATTATTTGTAAGTAACATGGATAGGTATAAATTTAGGTGAATTTATAAGCTATTAGAATTAATAACTAAATTTAGCTAGGTAAATATATTAAATCAATTGCATTTCTACATATCAGCAACACATACTTAGAAAATGATACAAAAATACTCTTTATAATGATATGGAAGTGTCAAATAACTAACTAGGAATGAATCTAATAAAAGATAGGTAAGGCCTCTGCACTGAAAACTATAAAACATTTCTGAAATTAAAAACCAAAATAATAAAGAGACATACTATGTTCATGGATCTAAAAATTTAATACAGGTAAGATACAAATTTTTCCCAAATTGATCCACAGATTTAATGTGATATAATCAAAACACAGCAAACTTTTTCATGAAAATTCACAAGCTGCTTCTAACTTTTTTTGACATGTAAATAATATGAAGACTATATCAAAGGACACATTACCAGATTTTAAGACTGACTTTAAAACTGAAGTAATTATGATAGTGTATATTAACATATAAGAAGAAATAAAAAGGGGGCTTTGGGGGCAGAATATATCCAGAAATAGATCTACACATACTAGTTACTTGATTTTTTCATAAATGTGCTGATGAGATTTCTTAGGAGAAAGAAATTGCCTTTAAATAAATGATCCTGGAGCAGCTGGATATTAGTATGGAAAAGAATAAACATTGACTCCTGCCTCTCACCTCACACAGAATTTAAAATGGATCAGAAATCTAAATGAGAAGCTAAAATGATACAGGTTTTCAAAGAGATTGTATAACTTCATGACTTTAGGAAAGCAAAGATTCAGTAAATAGGACAAAATACATGATCCATTAAGGGAATAAATGGGTAAATTTGGCTTTATTAAAATCAAATTCTCTTTAAGAAGTGACACCAGTAAGAAGGTAAACGTGACGGCACAGGTAGGTAGAAAATATTTGCAATATAAACCAATGAAAGAATTAAAATGGGCAAAAAACCTGACCCTTCACAAAAGGAGGATGCCCAATGGTCAATAAACATTTGAAATAGCTCCACACCATTAGTCATTACAGAAATGCAAATTAATGGGAGAGTGAAACTCTATTACATGTCTATCCAAATGGCTAAAACTAAAAATAATGACAATACAAATGAAGGAAAAGATGTTAGACAATTAGAATTCTCTCATATTGAAGGCAGAAGTGTAAAATAACGCAGTGTGGCAAACAGCTTGAAAACACCAACCAAGGCTAAACATGCATCTACCTTATGACTTAGCGATTCCTTTCTGAGGTACAGGACCCAAGTACATCAAAAGACTTGTGTAAGAACAAGCATCATAGCTTTATTCACGGTAGACCTAAACTGGAAAAAGGAAATGTTTATTAGTTTAGTGAATGATTTATGTTATAGTCATACTATGGAAAACTACATAGCTACAAAAAGCAAACTAGAGTATGCACGCGAGAACGTGAATAGCACTCAAAGTACTAATTTAAGGAAATCAGATTCAAAATGATTTCTACTGTATAATTTCACTTACTTGAAGCTCAAGAAGGTCAAAAGCTATTTTAGGTGATAGAATTAAGACTAGTGATTACTTCTAGTGGGGATATTAGTGAAAAAATGGCATGAGAGAGAGTTCTGGGGTATCGGAAATGTTCTAAGTCTTGATCTGAGTGGAGTTACATGGGTTTATTCTTATATAAAATTCATCAAGCTAGACTCTTAAGATTAACATATTTTATGTGTATGATAAATACATTAAAATAAAATACATATATCTTGAGAGTGATTTTATAACAGGTCGTTTGCTTTGTTTCCTTGGGATCCATTATCTTGAGCTCTGAAAGACATATGGACAGGTGCAGAGTCAGGTCAGGCAACAGAAGTTTCAGCCTATTTCTCCAGAACATCTCACGCTGAGTTCTAGATTTATAGTTCCAACACTCCACCTGCTCTGTTCTCGACTAAAGTTAAAGAATGTCAGTTCTACTCTTAATTCCAATATTTCTTTCTTTCTTTCTTTTTTTAGTTTTCTTTAACCACTTGTAATTGCAAACTACCATTTTTTTTAAGACGTTCATTTATGATGAGTTTTGTGCTTTAAAAAACCCAGCTTTATTGAGATAGAACCACGTGTCACAGGATTTACCTGTAGTATTCAAGTCAACAGTTTTAGTTTACTTAGAGTTGGGTGACCACCATTCTGTGCTTTCTTGAGCCTTGTTTTGCCATCAGAGCTCTACAAGCCATATACAGAGCCCTGGGAACTAAACCAACCAACCAACCTTCCTTCTTCCCTTGCTCCTCTTCATAATCCCCATGTGTATCTACCTAGCTCATGTCTAATGAGTAACACTGAGCTTGAAGTACTTTTGTGATTTTTTACATGAAAAGAAGCATTCATCTGACTGCAGAGTGCCCCAGTTTTCTTTCTTTGGCTTAGAGACAGGGTCTCCCTTTGTCTCTGTAGGGCTCGAGCCTAACTCACAGCCACCAGGAGCTCCAAGGCTCAAGTGATCCTTCTGCCTCAGCCTCCCGAGTAGCTGGGAGTGTAGGTGCCCAACACATCTGGATAATTTTTCTACTTTTTTGTAGGGACAATGTCTCACTATGTTTCCCACACTAAGCCCATAGTTTTCTTATTTGTCTTTGTTGTCTTTCACAAAGTTCTTTTTTTGTTATTTGTTTATTTTATTTTATTTATTTATTTATTTATTTTTGGAGACAGAGTCTCACTTTGTCACCCTTGGTAGAGTGCCGAGGCATAATAGCTCACAGCAACCTCTTGGGCTCTAGCCATCCTCTTGCCTCAGTTTTTGATTTTTAGTAGAAACGGACTCTTCCTCTTCCTCTGGCTGATATTGAACTCCTAAGCTCAAGCAATCCACCCACCTCGGCCTCCCAGAGAAAGTTCATTTTCCTTACTATTCAGTTTTACCTATGATTCCTGCTTCTCAATATTGTTTTGTTATTTTGTTTTGTGTACTTTTAGTGTTGTTGTAATAAAATTTTCAGTAAGCAGGCAAGATAAAAAGAGCCCATTTCACTGCTTTAGATCAGAGGCACCCTTAATGTCATCTTTTTGCTACTCTTTGTGTACTACTTACAGATGATTATGGTATCCCGCATTTGGGTCAGCAGAGTGTGCATACCATGGGCATAGTTAAAATTCATCCACAATCTGCATTTGTGGCAGGGATCACACCTCCTGTGATACATTTTCTGCCCACTGTTTCTAAAACACCACACTCCAAAACTGACCTTGCTGCAAGGCAGCCAGCTGTTTCTCCTTAGCTGCCTTTGCTGGTTCTCTTCCTTACCTAGTGTCTCAATGTTGGGAGCTCTGGGCTCAGTCCTCAGCCCTCTTCTGTTTTCTGCGTACACTCATTTCCTTTTGGGATCCTCTATGTCATGGCTATCCACATGCTGCTAACCCCCAAATTCTCATCTCTGGGGAAGCTTTTCTCAGAAACTCAGCACCACACCCACCTACATCATAGAGATCTCCACTCAGGATGTCTAGCAGGCAGCACAGACTCACCACTCACAAAGTGGAACTCTTCCTTCTTTCCTTTCAAAGGGAAAATCTTCCCTATGCCCACCCTGAGGGCAACTCCCTCCTTTCAGTCGGTGGGAATTCTGGGCAGCAGCCTCCACTATGCTCTTCTTCTCAAACTCACTGGGAACCCGAGAGCTGGACAGCCCTTCAGACTTATGGGCCCGTCAGCATCCGAAGGCTGTTCACCGCTTGCTCTGCTTCCCTTCTGGAGCTTCTGGACTTTGATAACATTCTCCTAAGAGGTCTCCTGGTTTTGTTGTCTTCCTGTAATTTTCTTCTGAACACAGCAGCAAAGCTGTCCTTTTGGTCTCTGCTCAGGACCATCCAGTGACCCCCTGACCTTCCTGCTGAAAGCTGGAGTTCTTTGACCCCACGTGACTTGGCACTCCTCCCCTCCTGCCTCTCACCTCCTCTTCTAATCCTCCACCCTCTGCTTCACTCAAGCCACAATGTTGGCTGTTTCTGGAATGTTCTAGGCTCTTACCTTAAGGCCTTTGATCTATTGCTCATTCCTCAGACACCTGACTGGCTAACTTCCTCGTGGCCCTCAGCTCCCTGCTCAGGGAGCCCCCATGGCTAGGGCTCCCCTTCTCCCTGCTGAGTTCTGCTTTTCTTATTTTACCTCCTAACAGAATTTGCTTATGTTTATTGTTTATTGCCCCCACTAGAAGCTACTTGTTTTGTTCATTGACATATTTTTGATATTCCATAGGTATCTGTTGAATGAATAACTGATGAAAACAGATGAATGCACACCTCGGAGGTTACCAACATTAAAACACACAAGGTTATTGACTATAATTTACAATTATTCTATTCTTACATGAATCCCAAACCCAATACAGAAAGACTAACTTTTCCATATTGTTTTAAGGGAAAGGTCATACAAATTAATATTTGCCTCTGTTTTAACTTGCAGAAGCTGACTTTTTTTCTATGATATGGAATAATCCCCCTTAAGAAATGAAAGTTGTATTAGGTGGGGTTTTAAGAACTCTTTTTTGTTTGTTTGCTTGTGATATCTACATTAACCACAATAGGTGAGTAAGATGGCTTTATTTTCAGTATAATTTAGTTTTTAAAAACATTTAGGATGTAAATCATTTGAAATATTTTTAAGGACATGGAACTTTGTGTGAGCCATAACCTTTCATTCTGCAGATTCAGACCCTGTTTTTATTTTTAAGTTGATATTTTAATAATATACCAGTTTCCTTCGTAGTTTGTATTTTTGCTCATGTGTCTCTTCCATAACAAATTCTACATACCTTTTCTTCTGGTGAGTGGTTTGGCACCTTGTCTCTGAATGTGCTGTTCAGGCAAATATGGAAAGTCAGAACCAGCAAGTTCCTAGGACTCCTGATAGACTGCAAGGTCCAGATGGAACTCGCCCACAGGGTTTTGTGATTTAAAAACAAAAGGTTGCCATAGGTTTCTGCTAAACTTTAGACAATTATAAGATTTTGTATTTTGTAATTTATTTATTTTAAAAATGCAGCTGTGCTTGGATAAGATTTTTTTTTAGTTGACTAACAGCAGCCAGGGTTTACAAAAAGAATAAGCACAGTTTAAGGTACTGGTTGAGGCAGACCCTCGTGAGGCTGGACCATACATTTTTTCTTAAGTGCTGTGTATGCTGTTGAGGTTCTCATAAAATATTCACAACAACAAAAACCAAAAGAGCATGTTCCAAATGATAATATTGAGCTAACATTCGATTTGTCTCCCATTATCTATCAGGTTACAGGCCAATTGCTCCCCAAACTCCTGCTGGTCAGATACTTTGTATCTTCAATGCTTTATTGGGAATCCCTCAAACTGTCATGTTCCTGAACTTAGTGGGCAATGCGATATCCCAGCCATTTTCAGGCTAATCTGAGAGTGAAAAAAGAGGTAATGTTTACTAAATGACTTTGTTTTGTTTTCTTACATATGTTTGGGCTTGCAATCTTACATAAAATACGTGCACAACACAATAAATCTTTGCTAAAAGTGCATGATAAAAAGAATGCATATGTGTGTGTACATATGTATGTATGTGACTCTTTTGATATATAAGTATATTTCATGTGCTGTTTATTACTCCACTGTAGACCTCCCTGGCATCCAGTTACATGTAAAAGTCAGAAAAAAAGGTTTCTCTCAAAATATTACTGCTCATTAGTAATGCACTGAGTCACCTAAGAGCCCAGATGGAGGCTCCGAGGTCAGATGTACTTGACCACTCCCCCTAGTGGTGGTCAGTGGATGTTCTTGATTTGACTCATTTCTCCCCAGCAATCCTGTTGGGAGCACCGTGTATCCCCAGAGGGATGCAGAGAGGCAAGGCTTTGAGCCCTGCTTAGGGACCAAAGGTCTTCTAAGAAATATTCAGCCAGAGGAGTTGCTTTCCCCTTCAAGACAGGACATCAGGTAGCATCTGAAAAGATTTTCCCCATTTTTTTCCTAGGACCTTTGTAATTCTGTCTGGGAACAAAGATTGGGCTATTTCAGGCTCAAGATCCTCTTCCTGGGTGTTGCCTTCTAAAGTCGGTATGAGGCCATATTATTACATCCTTTACAGACAGGCTTGGTTATGTCTAAACAAACCTATCGGACAGGGTCATTCAAGTGAACCAGGTAAGAGCATGACTAAAATAAAATTATATCATTGATGTAGAATGCTTTAAGTTGTCCACCACCATACAAAGTTAAACAAAGGTGCTGATAACTGGGGTTCCCACAGTAAATGACAGCATCAACATCAATTTTCCTTTCTTCCCAAAGCTTCTTAAAAGTTCCAAAACATGTACTAGGCATCAACTATCTATTTCTTCCACATTCTTCTAATTCTTCTAATTCTATCCCACTGACATCTATTAATATCAGTACTTGATTGGAACATCTCAAAAGCTGACCATGGGCTTCTGTTTCCAAATTTCTAGAGAAACAACAGAGCACATAAGAATTTCATAACCTCAGCACTATATCCCACCAAAGTCAGAAAGCACTGCAGATTTTACAATCCAATGTAATAAACAAAATAGGGGTATTGTAGAAGCTCCACAATTCAATGCAATGTTTACTTGATGTCCTTTTATTATAACACATGTTTAAAACTATGCACAGCGTCTGTCCCATGTGAGATGCTCTAGAAACAAAAGTTTAAACCATGTTCATTCTAATATTGATTTACCTGTTTCTTCTCCTCTCCACCAACAAAACCATTACCTCTACGTGGACAAGCTGACTTCTTTTTTCTTTGTGTCTGGTGTATCTCCCATGATAACAGGAACAGCTTGATAGAGGCTTGTGTAGTGAATGAATGAATGAAGAGACAGGGTGTCACAGTGTCGAGAATTGGAATGGCATCATAAAAAGCTGTAAATCAGCTAACCCAATACCGAGTTATAAACTCAATATTCAGTTTTTAGATGGGGAAATACATGTATTTTCTCTCACAACTTGAGGTTTTGGAATGTCTCTGAATGAAATATGATTAGTTTATAAACTGATGTTCTGAACTTCTGGACAGAGAGGAGAGAATGAGTGAAAGAGCACTGCAGGGGGAGGCTCAGAGAAGGCAGGAATGAAGGGCAAGGTTAA
The DNA here is from genome assembly GCA_963574655.1 of Perodicticus potto. Classification (NCBI taxonomy): domain Eukaryota; kingdom Metazoa; phylum Chordata; class Mammalia; order Primates; family Lorisidae; genus Perodicticus; species Perodicticus potto. The sequence goes on from CAUYRH010013851.1 coordinate 9,589, forward strand.
ATGTAAAGAGCGACAAAATGCATGAAGAGGGAGAAGTGAAATAAAGGGTCTGCAGTAGATGTTCACAGAGAAGATGATCCAGCTGAGAGCCAGAAAGCGCTTTCACCCATAGGCAAGGAAGGCTGGTGGGCCAGGGTGAGGAGGGGGACAAGCTGGCTCTCGGTCGGGAAAGAATCTGTAAAGGGCACATGTTGGCCTCCTGGACGTGAGCCCTCTGACTGCTGTTGGGTTATGTTAACATCTTCCTTCCCTTCTTCCTTTCTGCCCACCTTCTTTCCTTCAATTTTTCTTCTTCTTGCGTTTTTTTCTGAGACAAATAAAAATTCATAGGCTCTCCTTATTAACTGGACTTTTCATTTTCATCCTGCTACCACCATTAATTTTTGTGCATGCCGAAGGCTGGAGTTATAAAGGAAGGATTATAATTTGCATCACCACCTTAAGCACCATTGGGTTTGCTGACTGTGTATTCGGTAAGTCAACTGATATTAATCATGGAATTCTATCAGCTTTTGTAGCCACAGAATCAACAGAATTTTAAATAAAATGTAACTGGAAATATAACAGCTATCCTTTGGTGTACACTGGAGGCCAAAACTATTTTAAAAATTCCCATCACCAAACAGTCCATGAATTGCAATAAATATAACTAAGGATTTAGAACTATGAATTTCTAGTCTCCTTAAACATAATATTAATTTCAGAAGCCAGAGATTGGACTCTAAAGGTATACATTTTTATAGGTTTTATACTAATATCCAAAAGTTTATGGCGGGACAGGGCCAGAGGCAAAAACCATGTTCCAGCAATTTAAATGTGATTTAATTTTTGCCTTTAGGTATAAATCCTTCTAAGAAATACTTACTAATGTACCATTAATAGCAACCCTTCAGTGCACCTTTGGTCATGCTTAGCTTGTTCTTAGGTTGGATTTGTTTACAAAAGTTTTAGAAAGACGGGAAAACAGGTCACTTTCCAAACCTTTTGTCAAGAAGGAAAACTGTCATCTGAGATAAGTTCCTCACGTGTCTCGCCTTCCCTGGGTAAATACACAAAAAGAACTTTTAAAAACCCTTCTTTGTGATAATGTGGGACAAGATGATACAAAAAAGAAGAAACATTTTCTTCATTAGCTTGTCATGCGGGTCACCTCTACAGTGAAGGTGTGTAATTATATTTTATTTTGAATTATAATGAACGATTAAAAATGTAAAATCTCAACTCTCCTCATAGAACTTTTTATTTTAAAAGCTTTCGTTAAGGAATACTTGATATATTTAAAATAGTTTACATGATCACGTACTGAAAAAAACAATAAGCCCCCACAAACCCACCCTACAATTGAATTTACTGTGTGCACCTCGGGCGCCCACCTCCCCTTCTCCCAGAGGTGAGAGCTCTATTCACCCACTTTGCATGTGTGGTTTCCAAATTATTTTGCAAAGTTGTTGCCTAATTTCTGCTCTCACTAGGAATTCACATGAGTTTCTGTTACTCCTTGTCTTCATTTTTACTTGATATTGTCAGATTTAAACATTTTTGCCCATCTTATAGTGATAAGACAATATCCTATTATAGTTTTATTGTTTATTCCTGATTGCTTTAGAGGCTGAGAACCTTGGGTTTCTGGCCATTCTTGTTTTTTATTTTTCTTTTGTCCATATTTTCTACTAGCTTATTTGTTTTCTGCTTAGTGATTGCTAAGAGCTATTTTCCTTTTAATAAATGAATTGAACGTGAATTAATTTTCAGTTTTATTTGTTGTGGATCTCACTTCCAGCTCACCTTTCCAGTCTTTATTGTGACTTTTGATATAATGTAGCTTTTGATACTGGAGTGCAGGGACAAGGTCATAGCAGATCATAGCATCACAGTTTCCTGCAGCCTTGAACTCCTGGCTGGGTTCAAATGATCCTCCCGCCTCAACTCCAGAGTTACTGGGACTACAGGCACCTGCCACCACACCTCACTAATTTATTTTTATTATTTTTTGTAGAAACAAGGTCTTGCCATGTTGCCCAGGCTGGTTTCAAGTAATCCTCCCACCTGAACCTCCCAAAGTGCTGGGATTATAGAAAATCCTTTTATACTCCAAGGTGAACACAGTGTTTTCTGACTAACATATTTACCCAAATTAATTGAGAACATCCCCTGAGTGACTTCTCTAAGCACCGTGAGGAATATAAAATGAGATGCAGTCACTGTCTTAATGGTAATTAATTACCCTGGTGAATATCAGACACAGAACATTTAACACCTGATGTGTGCCAGTCACTGTGCTAAGTATCCTGAGTAACTAACATGTATCGAGTGCTTAATATCCTAAATACTTTATATGCATCCTAATAACCTCCAAAGTAGGCAAATAACTCCATTGTAAAAACAGATTGCAATACATTCATGATAATTTGCCCATGTCATTCGGCAAGTTACATGCCAATAATGATTTCTTCAGACAGTGATGTTCCTGTAAATACTGTAAGAAAAATAGGACAGCTACACTTTTAACATTTCCATTCTGAAGCCCTGTGAGGTACAGAGCACTGATTTCTGCCTTTGGTGTTCACGCCTCATCATGGGCAAGGACATGCAGATGATGAGTTTCAGGATGAAGAACCAAGTGCTCTGGGGTCACAGAGAAAGAGGTCTACAATCGGGCTGGTGGGGCTGCGAAGAGGTTTGTGTTCTCAGAATGGAGCTGCATGTGGGAGACAGAGAAAGTGCAGATGGGGAAAGGGCTTGGGAGAAGTGAGACATTCTGTAGGTGCCGTGATGCTCAAAGTTCGTGTATCACAAGTGCCAAGTTCCAGCCACCTTGTGGCCCCCAAGTGGTCCTCATAGTAATGGGGAGGGGGACCTAGCCATTCCCAAGGTTCCAGACAGAACCGCAGAGTGGGATGAGATCATTAGACAGATTCAAAATGTGCACTCGGTGTTAAGGGCTGGACAGACAAACGAGTCACACCCAGAATTATGCTGAAGCGGTGGCCTTCGTCTTTTGGTATCACCACTCGAGCGAGAGATCTAGCAAAGCTGTTAGGTTTGGGGGCTTGGAAGGTGGTCGCTTTGACATAGTAGCATGAATACTGTAGAAAGGCCTCAGAAAAGGCATATTTTTAAAAAGATTTCATTGAGCATTTTAAAGATATACAACATGATGTTACTGTATATATAGAATAACAAAAAGTAGTGAAACAAATTAACATTCATAATCTTACAGTTACCCCCCTTTTTTGTTTCTTTGGCAAAATCAGCTAAACTATTCTCATTTAACATGAATCCCAAATGCAGTGCAATCCTGTTCCCTGAAGCCTTGCTGTTGTGCATGTGGTCTCTAGACTCATTTACCCTACACATCTGTTACTCTGGATCCTCTGACCTACAGCCCAACAGCCCCCCACCCTGTCTTTGATAGCTACTGTTTTGTTCTCTGTCTCTGTATATTGAATTTTTTTTAGAGTCTACACTCATAAAAGATACCATCCTTAGCCAGATCCCTCAAACTGCAGTGTGCAAGGCACATTTGAGGGGTTATGTTTTAGAGACAGGAAGTCAATTATAATTAGCTGTCTGAAAAATCAGTGGCTTGACTAAGCCAGTGACAGTGTAGATGGAGACCTCAGTGGTGGATATATACTATATATACGTATAAAATATATATCGGTATATAGATGTATGTACAATATATATTAAATATATATCAGTATATATGTAATATATATAACATATATAATATATCAGCATGTATATGTAGTATATATAATGTATATATAATATATATCAGCATATATATGTATATGTAACATACATATAATGTATACATAATATATATCAATATATATGTGTGCATATACTCTTTTTGGTGGGAGATGTGTGGGTAGGAGTGAAGGAATGTAGGAAGTCAAGGGTGACTTAAGGTTTGCAGCTTGGATAAATTCTGCTACCCCCAACAATACCCTCATTACACTTGGTTCTCACCCAGATAGTAATAACAGTGGATTACATTGTCCTCCCAGGCGAGGAGATATAAAGGCCTTTGAAATAAGTGTCTTCAATTGATTTTCAGAAATTGCCTGTAATGTAATAATGAGATGGGGCGGTCTTAGTCCTAATGATGTTCCTTCCTCTCCCATGCACTAGACAGCTCCTGCCAGACCACCGTCATCACAGATTTAGTTGATGAGTTTGGGACAGGAAAACTGGGAGGGATGAAGTGCAAGAATTACTTCCCCCCATGTATGATCTCTGGACATATGTCTCAGAGCAGGAAGAGAGAAAGCAGTGTGTCTGCTGACATTCACTGGTCCTACAACAGAATTTGATCGAAAAAATCCATTTCTTTTCCCTCTCTTGACATGTATATTCATTGTCACCACCTTAATATAAAAATTCCTTTTCTAAAAAAGTGCATGCCTTTATTATTAGGAGCATGATTAGTAAACCATTAAGAGACAAGGAAGTCAGCTGAATCCCTTTAGTCGAGTACAGGAATCACGCTAGCCCAAATGCTCTGGGCAAAGTTCATTACCTAATCAGCCACTGGCCAAAACAAAGTCTCTTCTATTTTCTTAGACACTGTCTTCAACCATGCTTTAGCTTTTAAGGTGGTTTGACTTACAAAGGTCTGTTGATACTTCAGAGAAACTACTTCCTAGAAAGGAAGGCTGAATTTGAGAAGAGGATCCTTAAAGCAAAGATTAACACATTCTTGGTGAAATACTCCAAATGCAGATGTGGAATTGTAAAGTTGTCCACTTTGGGCCCTTAAAAGGGCAACAGGGACCTGGGCCTCTTTCATCTTTGGAGACTCCTAGTTTGTAAAAAAAAAATTTTTTTTAATGCCAAATAGAATTATAACAGGTGAATTTGCATATACTTATCAAATTAATACTTCTAATAAAAAATATAATGCAGTATCATTATGCTACTTAAAGATAATCATAACATTTATAGTAGTTATTTATTAATAAAACACGATGTGTCTGACAGCCAGTAAATAGGACGCAAGTTTATGAATGCATGATAAAAGTCTTCATTTCCTTGGGGTCATCAGTTTATCCCATTTGGAGATCCATATTGAGGCCCTCGGGTCTCCACGTGAGTAGCAGTGGGCTCAGTTCCACTGACCCAAGAAAGTAATTCAAAAATAAACCTTGGATTTCATTTTGAGACACTCTTGTCCCCTCCTGCCATCATTCCTTCTAAGTGACTTTGGTGATATATTTTAAGTGTTTATGACTTAGGGATGTTATGTACCTTGGTTCCTTGTGGGAAAGGCCCAGAATGCTCGTTCTTCACAGGGATTTCCTCTACATCTGTAGCATGACCCTCGCTGAAGAAATGCTACATAAATGTGAAGTGAGCCATGTTCAAGAGTACAGGCCCTGGAGGTTAGGGTCACACAGATTCGGGTGTAAGTCTGTTAAAACAGGACTAGTTAAGATGACTTTAAGAAATTGTGACCCCCTCTGAGCCTTTATTTTAATTGCAGAATGGGTGCAAGAATAGACCCCACCTCGTGGGGTCACAGGGGCCTGAAGATAGAATGAGTTGCCAAGAGGTCAGCACTGGTGCACCATGGATCTAACAGGTGTTAGACGTTCCTCATAATTACTGTGACTCCTTTCCCTGACTCACACTCAAACATCCAGCAACAGAGCTCTATGTAGAAGATGCAAAACACACTCAAAACAAAATTGTAAAGGATTTTTTGGATACTTTTAAATGTTGCAGATGCTTTACATGCTGTGAGGAGGGATGGAGGCACTAATTTCTCTGACAGGCTGTGAAATGTGGAATAGCCCTTGTGTAGTGGGAACACTCGGCCTCCAGATGGCGGTATGAACTCAACTGACTGAGGACGTTACTCTCGGACCCACCAGGACGGTCACAGCTCCTGTGTGTTTACAGATTAAGCAACATTGCAAATGCGCAGTATTCTGCTTTATAAAAGGTAATAAATAGACGAACTTCTTCATCTGTGAAAGATGTTGTGCCATAAAGCTGGTATGAAAAATATACAAGCACGTGAACCTGAAAATATCGTTTCCAGAAGGTTGGGTATCTTTACCATGAATGAGAACATAGACAGACTGAGAAGTTTAAAAATGGCTCTTGGAATTACATTATTATGTGTATACGTATTACGTCCTAAAGCATAAATTAATTAACCCATGTTTGATCCGTATGTAAGACTTAGTTGATTGTAACTATTGACATTATGTCCTTCTAGTATGAACCTTATGTCCTTATTGATCTATTATCAGGAGGAGGTACACGTTGGGTTCGGCTACAATAAATGGTCTGTGTGCAGGCCGGGAGGCCGATGGTGAGTCCAAGCATACCCGAAAATTAAAAAATACCAGAGGCATGACAGCACAGTTATGTTGGGCATGGGCTGATTAGGAATTAATCCATCGCGATGTCTTATTTAAGAGCAGTTAGTGAGCGATCTTAGGTTTATGGCCCTGAGGTAAGAACCAGATGCCAGGTATAGTTTCATATTAGTTACCCCCAAGGTGAATAGGCCCGGAGCGAGAAGAGGTACACTTGCTGAGCGGGTTGATGGTTTCTCGCGGCTTGGTAGTTAAGTGAGTGGGCTAGTGGAGGCGATATGCATGGTGTTGAGAATTGATTTGACTTAATGTGCTATGTACGATTATGAGTTAAATGTACTATGTACTGTTAAGGATATGATGTACATGCTTATATGCTTGATTACCACCTGTATCTTATGAGTCCTCAAAAACTATTGGAGAGACTCAGAAGCCACATTTGATGTTCTCTACACTCCAAGGCTGTGCAGGACACATCCAGCGTCACTTTGATTAGAGAGTGAGATAAAAAACAGTTGCATGTCAGGAAAACCATGTCCAGGAAAATCACTCTAGAAAGTGGCCCAAATTTTTTAAGGGGGTTTCCTACAAAAACCTCCAGTGATTCTTGACCTTCGTAATGCTGTGGCCCTTTCATACAGTTCCTGTGGGACGTGACCCACTGGTTGAGAACTGCTGCTCTAAAAGAAGGTTGCTCTTGGAGGGCATTATTATCCATTTTATTCATTCAATAAATATTTACTGAGCACCAAGGATGTTTCAAGCAATCATAGGTGTGGAGAATACAGCAGTGAACAAAGCAGTCAAGATTCCTGCCCTCTCAGGGTTCACAGTTAGAGAAGAGAGACAGTCAACATAATAAACAAACAAAGGAACAAATAAATTAACAAAACAGCACAGTAGAAGGTAAGTGTTAAAAAAAGGAGAGAAGGGAAACATTTAAAATGTAGTAGCTACTGTAGGCCAGATTGAAAAGGTGACATTTAAGTGAGGAAGCAGCAGATGAAGGTCCAGGGACGGGACCCCTGGCAGGGACCAGCTCAAGGGACAGCCAGGAGGACGGAGTGGCTGGAACAGATTAGAATGGGAATCAGCTAGGAGTTTTGGTAGAGTCCTGGTGTGATTGACTTGTGTTGTAATAGCACTTCTCCGGTTGCTCTGCTGAGACCAGATGGGAAATGCAGAACAGGGTCGCACCGGAGAAGCAGCCAGGAGGCCACTGCAGTGCTCTGAGTTAGACGCTGTGGTCTGGAGGAAGATTTCAGGGGAAACAGCTAAAGTTTGCTGTGTTTCAAGTGGCCATGCCTGGCTGTGGAAAGGGCTACTAGCTTAAGGATGAAGCTGTTTTAAAGTCCTCTAAAAATAAACAAAAACAAAGGGCACCACCCAGGATCTTTTATGCTAATTAGTTACAGCTTCCAACCAGATTACGAAAGTTCAGAGGGAAAACAAGTTTTTTATTTCATAATAATGCAAAAAGAGACAGAAAAAAAATTTCAGCATGAAAAATGCATATGAATCAATATTTTCAAGTGAAATAACATGCACGTTTTCTTCTGATTCTGGCAAAATTATTTGGGCCAGATTTCATTCTTAAAATAAAGAACTTTCCATTTCTCTCTGGAATCCTAGTTGGTTCTGTTTCCTTACACCAGAGTTATCTCAGAAACACAAATTCAGTGTTTTCAAAATTCATAGTCTGTTTTTAGAGCAGTTTTAGGTTTACAGAAAAATGAGTAGAAAGTGCAGCCTTCCCACACACCCTTCCTCCCTAAAAATCTTGCATTAATGTGATAAAATGTAGCACACAAATGCCAGGCTGTAGTAACCAATACTGACACATGGTTATTCTTCAGAGTTTATGGTTCACAGGAAGGTTCGCTGTGCTGTGCAGTTCTGGGGGTTTGGCAGGTGCCTGGCGTCATGTATTCACCATGACAATATCATGCCGGATAGTTCCACTGCTCTAAGAATTCCCACCCAGTAATCCTCCCCTTCCTCCTCCTCCAGAACCCCTGGTGCCCACTGATTTATTATTGTCACCATAGCTTTGCATTTTCCAGAATGTTACATAGTTGGAATTTGTCAGAATTGCAGCTTTTTCAGACTGGCTTCTTTTACTTGGCAGTATGTATTTAAGGCTCTTCTATATCTATTTGTGGCTTGATAGCTCATTACTTTTTATTGATGAATAATATTCCACGTATGCATCACTCCCTTCAAAGAATGTGGCAAATGATTTGTGTAAACTAAGCAACTGTGAATAAGCACTGTGGTCTCCTGGTGCTCAGCTAATGGGTATGGCAACTCTCTCAGTAAGAGTAGGTTGAAGACGGATTTTCAAATGCTATTGATTTAAAAGTACTGAGCTATGGAATCTGATTGCTCTGTGTCTTTCCATATCCTAATGTATGAGGTATGACAGTTAAGTTCATGAACTTGCCACTATGAACTTACATTGACAGCACTGTACAAACAACTTGGTAAGGTTTCATAACCTTTGTTTATCAGTATCTCACAGCCGTGTTCGTATTGATGTGGCAGGGTCTTGGTGGGTGGTGTTCATGACTGTTGCATGTTTTTGTGGACCATCTCAAAAATGTCAAAGCTTTAATTAGAGCAAAGAACAAACATTAAATTTGTTGTTAAATTAGGCAAGAGTGGAAGTGAAATATTAGTCCAAATTTATGGGGATAATGCCATGAAGAAAACAGTGTACAAATGGATTCGACTTTCTTTTTTCGTTAAATGTTTTTCTGAGAAGAAAGTGTCATTGATGAAGAAAGGTCAGGGTGGCCAGTAATGAGGAGAACTGATGAAAAATTGCAAAAGTTCATTGAATTGTGCATCAAAATCAATGGTTGACTATGAGAACAATAGCAGACCAAGTAAATATCAACAGAGAAATAGGAAAATCTTTATTTATTTATTTATTTTTTAATGGAGGAATCATCGAGGGCACAAAGAACCAGATTACACTGCTTGCATCTGTTAGGTAAAGTCCCTCTTATAATTGTGTCCTGCCCCCGAGAGGTGTGTCACACACCATGAGCCCTCACCCCCTCGCTCTTTCCCTCTCTCCATTCCCCCATTCTCCCACCCTCTACATGGCATGTACTAGCATCAATTATCCTTATATCAGAGCTGAGTACATTGGATTCTTGCTTCTCCATTCTTGTGATGCTTTACTAAGAAGAATGTGTTTCAACTTCATCCAGGTTAATATAAAAGATGTAAAGTTGGCCTGGAAGATGGCAGCCGAGTACAGCTTCCTTGCGGCTGGGCATGGTGAGACTGGGGAGAGAGGACTTCAGGCATCTCTGGCAGGTGGGATCTACCCAGGAATTTCCCCTTGGGGACACAGGGAGACAGTGTTAGGCTTCTGGATACCCTGAGGAAGGCAAAAGTGGTGGAGACTGGGCAAGTGGTTGCGTCTGTTCGTTCGGTCTGATCATGTCGGTGGCTGTGGGTGGGGCAACAGTGGGACTGCAGGCTGGAAAGGCCATGCCTGTGAACTGTTTGGGTTTCTTCTGGACTTGACACTCGGTTGAACTGCCTTGGGAGAACTTGGGCAGGAGTGTGGGGGTTTTTGAGTGTTGCCTGGGGCCCCAGCCTAGGTCACTGAGCCAGACAGAGCTGCCAGTATTTGGTGGTGGGCTGTGTGGAGCCATTGTGGGAGAACTTCCCTGGCAAGCTCCACCCTTAGGGTCGCAGAACAGGCATCGGGCGGCAGTGAGTAATCTAGTGACTGAGCAGCTTAAAGGCGAGGACTGAGACGCCTCGTAGCCTTAGCCCTCAGGGGCATAGGGTGAGATTGGTTTTGGCACATGGGGTTAGTGGATAGCCACTCAAGGAGTGATCCCAGCCACAGCGCTTTCCTGGGAAAGCCTCTGCCTAGCCCAAATTAGCAATTTAAAGTGTCTCCTAAGTAGGCTAAGAAGGATTTAAGCTCTCCACCCTGCAGGGTTTGAGAAATCATTAGAAACACAGGATCACTCCCTACAAAGATCCAGTAAAAACAGAGTGATTCTGCCAGGGTCTGATCTGGGAGAGACACCTCCCCAACTCTGAGGACGGTCAGGCAACAGTGAAAAATAATCATGAGGCGGAATCAACAGAAAAACTCTGGCAATATGAATAACCAGAGTAGGTCAACTCCCCCAAGGA
>CAUYRH010013852.1:0-25931 GCA_963574655.1 Perodicticus potto
TTTTTTGAGACAGAGCCTCAAGCTGTCACCTTGGATAGAGCACTGTGGCATCACAGCTCACAGCAACCTCCAATTCTTGGGCTCAAGCGAGTCTCCTGCCTCCGCCTCCCAAGTAGCTGGGACTACAGGCGCCCGTCACAACGCCTGGCCATTTTTTGGTTGCAGCCGTCGTTGTTTGGCGGGCCCGGGCTGGATTTGAACCCGCCAGGTCAGGTGTACGTGGCTGGCGCCTTAGCCCGTTGAGCCACAGGCGCCGAGCCTCTCATTTTGATTTTCATTGGAGGTTCACTGAGGAGTTACATTTTGAACATGGTATCTTCTTTTATAATGTATCTTTTAAGATATTTTGCCCAGATATAGTACTCAGCATACAGAAGAGCCTCAAGAAACGTTTGTTAAACTTATACAAATTGAATACAGAAAATACATCAAAAGATTTAAGTTTAAATTATTTCCAGACATTTATGAGGTACTGAGCCAGTTCTCAAGTGACAAGGCTAAAGCTAGTTCTCAATAATTTCATTTAAAAGTTTACATTCTCATCTGTCTACCAAATCTGGCCTCAAGGCAATTTGCTCAAGGTCATATGGAACAAAGATTAGAAATTACCTTCTGTCATCCTCAATTTAATTCTCTGCATATTTAATTCAGCATAAATATAAACTATAGATTTTTCTATACTATTTTATTGAATTTATGTTTTAGTGTGTACTATCTTGCCACAGTTATCTCATGTTCATTATTGAAAACGCTAGATCTGTGATAAAAACCTAATCATCATCTAAAATGTATTTCTCTCAATAAAAATGTATTCTAAGTTCCAGGTACCTGATTAACAAATGAACTTCAGTCTAAACAGATGCTTACTTTGGGAAACCTACATATTAGGTAGCATCTTTGTTTTCCTGTCCTATTATTTTATAAGCAGTTAAGGGTTAACCAATTCAGAGGTGAATTACCTAAAATTACCTACCAGATGTACTCTATGTATTAGCACTGAGTCCTATAATTGCATTTAGGTGTGACTCAAATGAGTCCTGTTTGTGCTGTGTGGGTGTAACCGACCTGCCGGGATGCACCCTTGTCAAACCAGGACATCAGTACCATTTAAATACTTCGTTGAGATCAAGTAGCTAGTGAAAAACAATTCAATAAAGTCTCTGGTTTCTACACACAGAAGTTCAGATAAAAATTTGCCTGAAGCAAAATTCAATTTAGGCAAGGAAATACAGGAAAAAGAGCATTGTAATATGACTCATGTCCAAAACAAGAAATGCCTATAAGCATCATTGATTTGACCATTTTGATTGATTTTTTTTAATTACGCACCAAAGAAACCCCTCCTACACAGCAGAGAAAGAAGGAGGTGGGAATGCTTTGCATTTGAGGCACATTTTAATTATCATTCATTTCTAACACAGTACATTACATTGCAACTCATTTTAAGTTGAAAAAAATTTTTTTTATCCTTAAGTACTATTTCATTGAATTACACAGCATATTGAGAAGTGGTCTTCCATATCAACAGACAGAATACGTGATAATTAGTTTAGTTTGTCATCAATGTTCATTATTCCTCCAAGTTTCTTTCTTTCTTTCTTTTTATTTGGTATTTTAATCACAGAGCTTAGTAACTGCCTTGAAGTCTAGAGATAAAAACAATGTCAAATTTTGGTATCGTTAATGACAAAAATAGTTGTGGCACAAAATGTGGACAAGGAAAATAGATGGGTGAGTCTTCAGATGCCCTATTTCATATTAGTTGAAGAAAATTTCTTAAAATGTTTTGATTTTTCTCTGCATTGATTAGGTTGAGAGAAGAGGTCAGTGCTGATTAACTCAATGAGCACTTGATCTCTGCTAGACCCCTTGGTCTATATTATTGCACTGTTGCATTATTGACAGTTTTCACAAGTGGGTAGTTATTTATTGAATGTAACTAGATAGACTCATTTATTCTTTACAACATCCCTAAGACATAGCTAATACTATCCCTAATTCAGAAACGTGGAAGATGAAGCTCTTCAGCTTAGGTTGATAAACTATCCAAAGTTACACAATATGTGCTTGATGAAGCTGATGAACCCAGATTTGGGAAATTCTGCAGTTCATGCTCTGTCCAATACCATTGGGAATATTTACAAAATAGTTTATGAAAGGAGACATTTTGCAGGTGGAAAATCCACAAGAATTTATAAGTTAATATTTATAAAGACCTCTGAAAATCTATATAAGTATAGTAAATTTTTAATTAGTAACATCCTATGTGTTTTTCAAAAAAATAACTTTAAACTATTTACCTAGGTTTTGAATAATTAACATTAGGCTGTTGAAGTTTATTTGGCTTAAATTAATCATCTTTTATATTTAATTTTACTGGGAAATCAGTCATGTTTTGATATTTTAGATCATGTGCATATATACTGGAAAATTAAAACCATAACATTATTTTGAATTTTTCTCCTAGTTTGTCAAAAAGATTTCATTTATTTATACTCTAAAATAAAATAATCAAATCATAATTCTTAATTTACAGATACTTGAGAATTTTGGAATACATGCAATTATTTTAGTATCTGGAGTGTGAAACATTGTGATAGAAACTCAAACATAAACTTCTCTTAAATATGAACATCCTCTTTATTTTAAGGTGTTACTGTGTTTTCTAAGTAAAGTATGTGATTCTAGAGAAGAAATTTTCCCATCAGTTTGTATCAAATTCATAAGTGGATGAATTCTAGGATATGTTTAAAATACTCTGAGAAATAAGATAGGAAAAAACTCTATAATCCTCTTATTTACTCCAGAGCTTTTATATGTTGATAAAATAATCATATGCAGTTTACTTTAAATCTTTTTTGAAACAAGGTGTGGGGATAAATGAATAATCCAAGTAACATGGTATTTTTAACTTTAGGTGAAAGGGTTAACAAGGATTTAATCTTTCTTTTAGACCTAAAGGGTCTGAATTAATCTTATCCATACATTAAGAAAATGTAAAGCACTTAAAATACCTGGCTATAATTAAACACAGTTCATGGTGGAGACTCTTAGAATAAAGCCCTTTAGTCACATGTTATCCATTAGCTTAGTGTTCTTGGATTCCTTAAGATTAAGGTCTGAAGAGTTTATCTTCATTTGATTGATAAAGGAGACTAATGTTTTCCACAAAATAGAACTTTTCCTCTTTCTTTCATAATACCATATTCATGTTCTCATAGTAAAAGTTTCCTTTTCTGGTGCTCAGAACTAATGGAGATAAACAAAGAATAATTTATTTAATATTAGCATAATTCTATTAAAAAACATGGAAATGTCTTGGATACAGAAAGCAATTATACAAATACTATACATTTATGATGCCTTTTTAGAAATGATGAACTCAGGAGTTCATTTAAAAGAGGACTTTTGTGCTATATGTTTAAGCAATAGAAATACTATATGGGCTCGGCACCTGTGGCTCAACGGGCTAAGGTGCCAGCCACGTACACCTGAGCTGGCAGGTTCGAATCCAGCCCGGGCCTGCCAAACAACAATGGTGGCTGCAACCTAAAAATGGCCAGGCGTTGTGGCGGGTGCCTGCAGTCCCAGCTACTTGGGAGGCAGAGGCAGGAGACTCACTTGAGCCCAGGAATTGGAGGTTGCTGTGAGCTGTGATGCCACAGCACTCTATCCAGGGTGACAGCTTGAGGCTCTGTCTCAAAAAAGAAAAAAAAAAAAAAGTGGCAGAGGGGAGAGAGTAATGGAGAAGAAGCCTACACTGGTGAGGAAATTCACTTAGTATTTTTTAAATGAAGTAGATGCTACTGGGTATAAACTGAGCATGTGTCCTTCCTTGAATCGAATCCTGGCTTCTGTTGCTCCATGCAGGGTGCAGAGCCCGTTAATTTGTGTTTAGCTAAGCAGAATTAGGTCCAGTTAGAACACAGAACTCCACCTCATGTAGCTTAGTTTGTTATAGGGTTGGAATCGTTCTTGTCCAAACTTAGACACCTGTTCTCTCTCTCTCTCTCTCTCTCTCTCTCTCACATACACACACACACACACACACACACGAAAAGAAAAAAAAGGAGTTGAAGCTTTTTAACATTTGTTACACATTTGTTAAATGGTTCCAGGTATGAACCACATCACTAACTCATCCACAAGTGACTTTTAGTCATGCAGTCTTCTGCTTCTAAAGTAGAATTCAGTCACTTTATTGTCTGAATTCCAAGTCTAGGATTCAGAATTTCAAATCCCCATTGAAGATAACGTCTCAGTCTCCAGAAATGAAAGAAATAAATTCCTTTTCTTTATTAAAAAGGAAAAAAAAAGAATCTTTGGAAGCTAATCTGTGGTACAGCTAGACATATATCTGGAATATGGAGTATAAAACTTTTCTCCCCAAAGTAGGGAAAAATGCTGACCTGTTCCAGCAACCTTCACTTCCTACCTTATGGAAACTCAAGAAGCAAATAGGTTGCCCAGTTAAATGATTATTTACATACTGTGTCCCAGAACCCCCGGCAAGGCCATGCCATCCATCCTTCCCCGTCACTCCAAGAACAATCATGCTGTTCCACCATTGCCAGACCGGTTCCAGGGGGACATGATATGACATGATGTCATAGGAAGAGCATTAGGCTATGAGCATGTTTTTGACAAGGGTCAAGTGTGGGATTCTAGAGAACTAACTCTGGGGGGTGGATCTTGATTGTCCATCTACCAGTCAGGGTTTGTTGGGTTACGTGATTTATTAAATCCCTCTCCTAGCTCCATTTCCAAATCCAAGGGATGCCATTTGGGCAGTATCTTTCCTATCTTTTTCTGTTGATAATCACCCTCACCCCTACCCCTTCCTGACATTCTTCTATGTTGACTCCCTCGACATTCTTCTTTCTGGGTTTTCCTTCCCCCTTGTGGGCCACTCCAGCCCTTCCGGGAGAGCCTACTGTCTCTACCTACCCTAAAACTATTGTGCTTTTTATTTTTCTCTTTAGCCCTCATCTCTTCACACTTAGCCAATGATTCTTAACTTATTCTTCTTTAGAGTCACAAATTCTTTTGAAATCTACTAAAAGCTGTTGATTCCTTCCATGACCCAAAACAAAAAATGTGCTCGTGCATCCAGATCCGTCTGCCATGCGTCTGTTGACTGCCCTCTTCATATACCCTTGAAGAGCCCTTCTTCAGTCCTAGTGCTGCTCCAAGTGCAACCCACAGAAGGCAGCAGCAGCAGTACCTGGGAGCTTGACTGGGTCAGAAATGTCTGGGACTCACCCTTATCCTGAGTCAGAATCTTTGATGGCAGGGCCTAGAAATCTCCTTAACAAGCTCTTTATGAACACATTACTTGGAAAAGCACTGTTCTACATACTTTATCAGAGTGATGTCTTCCACATTCACACCTATAAATATATCTTAATTTGAATATCCAGATGGACTTCTCTCCTAGAATACCAGACTCATATATCTTACTTCCCACTGGACTTCGCCATGTTTCTGCCCATAGGTTCTGCAAAATTAACACCAAATGTGAGTCAAACTCTTCCTATAAAATCTACTGTTCTTTCTGTATTACCTGTCTCATGCTATTCCTGTTATCTGCACATCTCAGTGCCTAACGTATATGAGGTCTTCACCCCACCACTGCTGAATCCTCACTTGAGTAGTATGAGAAAACCCTGACTCTGTGTGTTGTCCAGGGCATGTGGTACGTCCTAGTGGGCAATGCAGGAAATGCCTGAACTGACCTCGAATCTTTCTACCAGTGCCATTCTTCTCAACAGAATCATTCCCACGGCATGTTCCCACTCCACCCCCTTCTTTTTTTTTCCACATAGAGCTGATTTAATTGGACCTCACATATTTTCATTCTTCCTCAAACATCCTCCTAAACTACCTTCATCTTCCCCCTCTTTTATTCCAGCTTATCCAGTTGCCTGAGAAAAATCTACCTACCTTTTTCCCCCTCTACTTGTTCCACTTTAAAAATCAAAAAACACCATAATTATGATTGATTCATATGGATTGTGAAAGTTGTATCAAGAAAAACATGAATTTCAAAGTGAAATTAGATATACAGCAAACCTGGAATATACCCAGAAGTGCTCTTCCTCCTGCAGTTTAATTCTGTTTTTCTGGAGACACCACTACTTACCATAGCATTTTATTGAATTTTTTTCTCTCTTGTTTACTAATACTGTAATACAGTTTGATATTTACAACAAAGGCTTGGCATTTCTGCTGTAGTAGTAAGCTACATAGGCCTTTAAGGGCTAACCTTATCAGATGTCGTAACTCTGCTAAAGCATTTAAAAAATAAGCATAGTTTTACAAGAATTTCCTTTATCCGTCATTGTTGGGAGGTAAACATAAATTATATGTAAAGTTGTAGTAAGTGTTTGATCAATTCCTCCATTCTCACCAACTTCATAGTTTGTTTTGTAATTATATGAAAAACCACATTCTAGTTCAGACTCACATCTGCAATATGGGGTGTAAAACTTTCCTCCCAAGGTAGAAATTATAGAAGTAAAACTTGAATGTAACTGTGTCTCCACTTGTGTCTGGCAGAAGTCTTGGTGAAAAGGGAGCAGAAATACCAAATCAAGCCAAGACAGCCACTGTGAGCCACATGAAGAGAATAAATTAACAAATGAAAGCAAATTAGGTTTATTGTGCATATTGGCTATAACATTTAAAGCCTAGAATTCAAAGGAATAATCAGCTATTTGCTTCAGTTTTTCCTGATGTAGATAATACTAAGCTTTACAGAAAAGAAGCAGTGAAATCTTCTGGGTAGAATTAAATTGATCTTAAGGTCTATACTAAAAAGCAGATAAGAATCTAAGTTCATATTAAAGTTATTTAACTTCTAAAAATTTGAAATTAATCTATGGCATGAAAACACCTATGTGTTGGTATATATTTTATGGGGATATTTAAAGGTCTGTGTGTTTTGAGAGTATTACATTGATAAAAGGCATTTCTCCTGAAATGTTAAGTTTATTTTTGTGTTTAAGTTTATTTTTGCTCTGAACTAAAACAGTCCTAACTTAAATGAGCAACTCCTCTATAGGAAAATTTTATCCTGGGTTTTTATCAAGTTTTACTTGAAGTAAACAAAAGAATTGCATTTGATGAAGTTGCTCCTCTTGAAACTCTCCCTTCTTATCTTTTTATTGATGTTGCAGAAATCATGAGTAAAATAAGACCGATGAGCCTACCTCTCCATCCCTCTCACAAGCCCTTCTTTTTCTTCTGTAATGTTTCATGAAGGATGAAATATTAACTTCCTTATCTTCTTTTAAACTGCTGTAGGTATCAAACTGGTTTGGAAATAAACGAATTCGGTACAAGAAGAACATAGGTAAATTTCAAGAGGAAGCCAATATTTATGCTGCCAAAACGGCTGTCACTGCCACCAACGTGTCAGCCCATGGAAGCCAAGCTAACTCACCCTCAACTCCCAACTCAGCTGGTTAGTTTTTTCCTTTGATTTGGGGGGGATTGTTCTCCATTTTTATACTTGCTTTTCCTATATATTGGGGTTTTCTTTTAATTCTTAAGGCTTTTGATTGTTCGATGTACATGTCTGATTATCTTTGTTGTTGATGATGCCACTTTGGGTTTTTCATTTCATTTCCAAAAAGCAACATGTTATACTCCTAACAAGGTGGGAGTGTTGGCAAGTTTGTGTTAATGTTTCTAAGTGGAGACGGAAGTTAATAAATTGGTTTATTCCGATGAGACCTCTACATTCTCCTTTCAGGGATACCAATAAACAAAATAGACCTAATACTTAAAGATAGTGTCTTTGGACTCTTAGCATTTGGTTTTTCTTATCCTTGTCTATCTTGCTATTCTGACCACATCATGGCTGGGTCACCTGTCAGCATACATTCTATGCTTGAGTATTTGCTCTTCGAGCAAATATCTCATTATAATGTTTAAGTCTGCAAAACCAGGCTATGATCATTTCTATATATTTCTCATAGCTATTGTTCTTTATCATTTTATTTTGTTGGTTTTCTTTATGTAACTACAAAGAACATTGGCAATTCTTAATTCAAATTATTCAGATTCCAATTCTCTTGTTATGGTATCAGTCATATGCTATGTTCTGGGTTTTATTTCAGTGAATATGCATTGTATCACTAATGTCAGAGTTTAGGCTAAAAACCAACATATTTTTAGGTGTGCCTTGTGCCATCTGTTCTGAATTTCTACATGTGAAAAAACAAAGTTAATAATGTGTAAAATATAGCCTTTGTGATTATATGCTATGGATAGCATGTTGGTACTTTTTTTTTGGTAAAAGAGAAACAAATATTTCCTCATTAATTAAGTTATCAAATATGGTACTTTCTCATAATAAGCAAGAGGCATTGATTTGGGCTAGGGTGCACGTCTAAGAAAATTGATGATTACAACCTTAAAGGGTTATACATTTAACTATGTTTGATGATAATATGATTGCAAACCTAATATCTTCCATATTTTAGGGGATGTGGTATCTTAGACTGCAAAGCTTGTTTGTCCACTGAAATAAATTTCCTGTGTTATGGTGGCTTGTTATTGGATACCTATAGGGATCCACATGCAAATGCCTTTGGTGAGCTTCTTGGTACACTCATTTGTTACCATGAGGTCCTCCAAGTCACTGGGCTATACATTCATGGCCTTCTTTTATTTAAATGAAATCATTCATGAAGAATAGCCTGGGCTTCTTAAGCATGGATATGGTAAGACAACGTAGAATTTGATCCAGTTTTATTTTTCCCAGCACTCCAGGTTGGATTATTATATGAAGCGTATTTGCTTTTTAAGGTGTTTTTTTGTTTGTTTTCTTCTTAACCCATCATGATGTGACTGACAAACGTTTAAGGCTAACTGGTTCAATAAAGAAAATTTATAAAGAGAGATGGGGAAGAGAGTTTCTTTCTCCCCCATCTGGACAAGTGTTAAGCATTTCAGACCCAACAACCCAAGTTGAATTGCACTACGAGGCAGACATTTTCACTTGTCTCTTTGGAAGAAGTAGAATTCTGTCAACATTAGCAAAAATGCACTCAACACTCCTGCAAAGGTTATCATAATGCAAAACAGATATCAAAATGACTTTTTCCTGTCCCTGATATATCTGCATCGCAGATGGCTTAGCATGATTTATGACTAGTCTTTAAAAGGGCCCTGTGGACTCCCTTCATTACTAAATCCGTAACTATTTATTCTTTCCTAAAAAGAGAAAAGTAAGCATTTTAACCCCCTACTCTGTGTTTAAGAATTACATTGGCTCTTAGGGAATGTCAGTCTATGATTACAGTTTTCTAAGGAATTTTTCTGGTGGGTTAAACTTCATGTGACTATTCTGAGCACAAAGTAAATTATGATGGAAAGTTGGAGCTAAGCCTTCCAGTTGTGCCTAAGTCATTGGAAATAATATGCAGAGGGACCCCTTTGTAGTTCTTTTTCTAAGTAGAGACAAAAAAAATACTATTGTACGTGTGCAGTAGCATGGAATTTTGAAAGATAGATAGTATAACAGAAGTTATAAATGAGCTTTTCTGCATTTTCTTCTGCTGTTAATCAACCTGAAATGTTCATAATTTTTACATAGGGTACTTATTACATTGTATAGTAGGTCTTCAATAATTTAAAAGGGTAAATGAAAATCAAAATAGCAAGTTATTAAATAAAGGGTGAATACATGGAAATATATTTTAGTAGAATTTGAAGTCTGGAAATCTGGAACCTAGTAACTTTTTGTATGCTTTGTACTGAAGCAGAAGTTTCCCCCCAAGCTTTAGTAAATAGAAATACTCATTTCTACTGCAAGGAAGGCACTTTGCAAGTAAATCTTCTCTCTAGAGGCTTCTGTATGGAGAACAGCATTTCAGTACCACTTCTAAATATTTCTATTTGTTGATTCATACCCTGTCTCCTATTTTCTTAAGCATAATTTATAAAAATCACTTAACACTAGGACCTGTGGGAGATTAGCAAGCATTTAGAAGACATTTAGCATTTTTTATAGTATATACCAGCAGATTTGAGTAAAACAGATGGAGTAAAGAGAAAGAATTAAAGGAAGGAGAGAAAATTAAGTTTTGAAAAGAGAAAGCAAAAGTGGGGGCTATCAAAACAATAGTTTAAAGTACGGCTCTGTAATTCTTCTAAAATGGCCTAGAATAATCCATTCCCTATTTCCTATTTTTGATGAGATTATGAAAACAAGAATTAAAGTCTCAGAAAAATGAGACCCTTTCTGGAAGCTTGGGCTATTGTTTGGAGAAGATTTTAACATCCAAGAAGAATTTGACTTGTGCGTTACAGATGTCTGCTGTAAGAGCTTGCGTAAATATTGATATTCTATCAAGTTTTGTGATTAGTGAAGTGGTCACTGGCTTATTAAGGCTCAGAACCCCCAGATCTGAATTCTTTTGCTTAGTGTGTATGAATGCGTGTGTGTCATGGACAACAGCACACTCAGCTGAGAAAATCCTTCCTCCGGCACTGCTTTAGTCAATGGAAGCCCTTGTACGTAATCTTACGACACCCCAACAGATTTGGTGTTATTCAGCATTGGTGGAAGG
This sequence comes from Perodicticus potto, assembly GCA_963574655.1. Classification (NCBI taxonomy): domain Eukaryota; kingdom Metazoa; phylum Chordata; class Mammalia; order Primates; family Lorisidae; genus Perodicticus; species Perodicticus potto. The sequence goes on from CAUYRH010013852.1 coordinate 10,581, forward strand.
TTATCACGTGAAAACTCCAAATCTTCACCTCTTCTGAGAAGTTTTTCTGTAGTACATGCGGTTAGGAGGTAATGCACCCTGAGAAGTTGACAGACTTGTTAGTAAATCCCTAGGAACACCTTCAATTTTGTTTTTGAAAGCCAAACGAAGAAAGTTATCCCATTGTTTTCTCATGTTCTTTCTTTCTATGTTTCTCCTCTTTATTTTCAAGTTGGGAAATGAGGACAATTCCTCCTGGAATTGGAACTCTAGAACCTTGATGCGCACTTTGTTCGTACGGTTTTCTCATTGAACCAAACAACCCTTTACTCTTCTGTTAAGTAGAAAGTAGCAGTGCGTTTTGGAATTTGGAAGGGGAAAGGGAGAAGCTAGCATGAGACATAATGGAGCTTACTTCTAGTAAAGAGAGTCTGTCTCCACATGGTATGAAAGCCCAGTCTAATCAGGATGGCCACACAATCCATCTGAAGCTTTGGTTTCAAACTACAGAAACTGGAGCAATATTTGTCACATAGCTACTTTGTAAAACTTGCTGTAAGATGTACTGAACTCATACTTTTAAACACATTGAGTTTCTTAAGAGGAGAAAGTAATCCATTCTTATTCTGAGTCATTGGTTCTTAACTAGGGGTGAATTTATAGCCCAGGGGACATTCAGTAATGTCTGAAGACATTTTAGGGTGTCATAATTTTGAAGAGAGGGTGCTACTGGCATCTCTTGAGGAGAGGCTAGAGCTGTGGCTAACCACCCTATAATGCATGAGCTGTTCCCCTACAAGGAAGAATTATTTGGCACGAAATGTCAACAGTGCCAATGTTAAGAAACCCTGCCCCAGATGTAGGTTTTATCATTATTCAGTTTTTTGGATTACGAAGTTAATTGATTTTTTTCTTTTTTTTCTTTTTATTTTTTTGAGGGGGTATAAGGGGGTTCCTATACACATTTAAGTCTCCTGAAGATTCTTTAGAGTAGAAATGCAATGTTTAGGAAATTGTCTTATGAAAATGGATGTTAACATCCATGATGTTTGCCCAAGTAAATGCATTAGAGCCACAGGTGATCCATTATTTCTTCTTTGTCTAATAGAATGGAGATTTAGCTCTATAGATGCCCCTAGATGTCTGGGTGGCAGTTTAAATGAACCCCGGGCCTCCCTTCCTGAGCCAAATTTAGAAACTTTTAACAAGAAGCACATCTTCAAAGATGCTTCTGGTAACTGCTGAATACTTCACAGCAACCTCCAATTCAAGTTCCTGGAAGACCTTCTCAGCAAGCCGAGTAATTCTGTCATAGCTCTTTGCAAATCCACAGCACCTCCAGGAGAGTCCATACAACATTTACCAATGGATTTTTTACTTCCTGGGAGGCTATCCATTCCACAATAAGTTCTTTCCGACTTCCAGAGCTGGAAGACATGTTGTCCCCCACCTTTTTTAGGTTTTCATGTGGTAGTAGCAGCACCCAGTCTCTTCCTTTGGCGCCATCATTGCCTCTAGTACTTATCAGAGAGTCAGAGCCATGTGGTGTTGTACATGGGTGCACCGAGACAATAAAATGCTGAACCAGCACAGCCAAGAGCACAAGGGACTCTTTTTGCAATTACTGCTCTGATACAAATGCATTTGTACATGGAGTACATTTATATGCGCATATTTCTCTCTGTGCACATTAGGCAGCCAGACATATTTACAATTTATCTATGCACATATATTTTTTAAATCATCTGTCAATTGCAGTGTACATCTTGTAAATGGCATGTTCCAGGCCTGGAACCAGTATAGCCCTTTGAGGCTTCTCCCACTGCTACGTTTCTGTGCTGATTTCCAATAAACCATCAGCCAGGCATATACCATGTGTGTGTGTAACACAGTGTTTGAGTGAGAGAGAAATAAAATGCCTGAGCTTCAAACTGAGTACTCTTGGCAGGGGATATCTGATGACATATAAACAATTTATAATTTGGTTTCTTGGTGCTCACTCTTCTCGGTTCTGATGACATCTAAATGTGAGAATGGCATCCATTACGAAATGGCTTTTATTATTTAGATTATACCTGTGATTACTAAGAAGACTTGAGAGGACTATAACTAGTATGGAGAGGCCTGGGTATTATATGGGTCTGTGCTATACACGGCTTCATCCACGCGTTTAGGATGATAGTTTCAAAGATATGTCCCACATTATTGGAAGGAAATTACAGGCCAAAGCCTTCATCCCACTGACTGGGTATAAGCCACACCTGGTCAGAACTCATGACTGTTTTTCTAAGACCCAAGTTTTCTGATTCTTTTCAGATAAGCTAAACGGACAAGTGTGGGCCAGATGGGACAGGATAGGTTGCAGAGCCAGGGAGATGGCATAGTCCTTTGGTTTGAGCCTGAGTCACTCCCCAGCCACCAAAGGAACGAGAAGGGAGTTAGATGGAGGATCAGCCAGTGTATAGAGCAAAATAGCTAGATTTTTGCATGTGGATGTGCATCCCAAAGAGTGAAGAATAATGGGGATTTGGCGGGAACTTAGAGGTGTCCCCAAGTTTATAAATTATCTGGCTTTTCTACGTGGCTCTTGCCTTTGAAATATGAAGATACTGTGGATAGTTAAGTATACAGCACAGTGTCAGAGTTTAGAATTCATCACTTGATAAGTGGCCCTTCTATGGGAAGAAAAGGAAAGAAAAGGAGAGAGAGAGAGAGGGAGGGAGAGAGAAAGAAAAAAGTAAGAAAAGCCTTGTTTTCTGCTTAGCTGCAGCTCCTCCTGTGGGGCAGGAAAGCTCGTTGGGAGAGCTCGAATCTCTACCTTGGGAGAAAACAGACAGTGTCAGAGCTGAGGCATGACTCATTGTGGGGCGATTCCACACGGATGATGGCTGTCTCAGAACATGAGGGCAAGAGCACAATTTGAGCAATTTAGGGTTAGGAGTAAGAGAGTGCAACTGACCTGGGTCCCTGAGGTCTCTCCTTTTCCAGGCTAATGTCATGTTTAACCAAACCTTGCACGTTGAGCTTTCTTTCCTAATGCGCTGAGCTGCACGATGACACTTCAGAATAATATTAAGCTTTTGCAAGCCCCTGTGTTTAGGGTGAGGATGTGGTGGCAGGGTGCACCTAAAGGCTAACTCTTTGGATGCTGTTTCCATCTCTGGGAGGTGAACACAGATGATTGCTTGCCCTTCTTGAGGCCTACTTTTATTATTATTATTATTATTATTAGCAACATTCCATATTTCATGCATGTTTGAGAATTCCCGGCCCATTAGTTATTTCATCCTCTTTCATACCAGCAGGTGGCAGGGAAGGTAGATCATCCCCAAATATTCTTATAGTCCTCAATGTTCCTTGGGCTATTTGTCACCCAGCAAGGAACTTCACCTTCTTTCTAGAAGTGAGGACTGTCAGTAGACCCATTTCAAGGGCCAGCCGTAGGGTGTGACATTACCTTCATGCACCTTCTCTCTGGTGCTGCTTCCCTGTGAGAGGAGACAGTTTTAGCAATAGCAAATTTAGAATCCAGTGAAATAGCCTGTATGCTCTATCATGGTGGCAGAAGTAGCATTGACCAGCCCATAGTCTCTGTCTTGTGGTTCCCTGACCAGCCCTAGAATTTTAGGGATGCCAAGAGAGATCCCAGGTCTGGAGACTGTAGTCTGCCAAGAATAGTTGAGAAGAATAAATGTTCCCTTTCTCAGCTTGGAGTTGCTAAGGGGAGGTAGTTCCATTAGCCACTAGTAGTCAGGTGTGGGTTTACGTAACATAAACGATATGCACCCTTTATTGCTTGCTCTATTCTTCATGCTACTAACCAGACTCTATTGATACCATGTTTATTTTAGTTTTTATTTGAGGGGGTGCTTTGCATGTCATTCTTCCTCTTGGCTATTAGTCGCGGGGGTCGAGCCTTTTCCTTTCTGTGATTCAGGTGCCTCACTCTTTCCTTTCCAGGTTCTTCCAGTTCTTTTAACATGTCAAACTCTGGAGATTTGTTCATGAGCGTGCAGTCACTCAATGGGGATTCTTACCAAGGGGCCCAGGTTGGAGCCAACGTGCAATCACAGGTAGGGACCCAGCCAATATGCTGTCAGGGGAATGTGCTAGAGTCCAGGAGCCCTCAATCATATTGGCATTTCCTGCTTGTATCCAGAGAGGGAGAGAGATCAGAACTGAAACCATACCGACAACCCAACCAAACCAAAATGAAGACAACCATTGTCGTGGGGAATCTGGCCCACACTTTGTGAGTGCGTTTGGCTCTGGCTCAACCGTCACGCTAGCAAGTAGGAGAGGGGCAGGAAGCACAGATCAGGGTGGCTGAGGCACATCAGGTAACTGGAACCAGCATGCTCTTTGCTCGCCAAAGGCAGAGTGAGGAGTTCAGGCCACTGTCTCAATTCCCAGGTTGAGAATTGAGACATTTATTGGTTTCCCATTTGTAGTTGGTTTCCCATCCTCCGTGTTTGCCAAATAAGGAGGTAACTGATGTGTAGGCAAGTACATTAGCATTTCAGGTTCTCATTTTAAGCTTTAAAAACACCAAACTATGGTGACTTAACTCATTGTGTTAGTCATCCTTGAGGTCAAGGGACTTGGGTTTCTGGTGATGAATGTGAATCTACTTTGGGAAACAAAAATTGTGATGTCAAACAAACCTCAGCGCTCCACAGTAAGCGGATGCTGTCATGACGTCTCAGGAAGCCTTCCTACCCTCTCCTGGTGAAGCATGATGTGAGAGGGGAAAGAGTCTGCTCTGGGTCAGAATTATTAGGGAAATTCTGAGCCATGTCAGTCCATTTCCCCACCCTTCACACGGGAAAGAAAGCAGGATGTGCCTAGAATAGACCCGCTGGCCAGTGATTCAGCCCCATGTTCAGGCAGCACTGCCTGGAAACATGTTTGAGGTGATAGGGTCAGACTTTGGTCAAGTGACTAAACAATTTGACCAAAGTCTGACCCTATCACTTGAGGCCATCACTTAAGTCCTCAAACACACACACACAGGGTACATACACAGCTCTCTCTCTCTGACATGGCTACCCAAACCTTCTCCAGACAGAACTGAGACTTTTATAAGATACTTAGTGAAGGAGAAGGCAACTTAGGATGGCCAGGGAAGAAAAGTGGGGAGAAGGGAAAATTGCTCCACTCTTTTCTCCTTAGTCCCCTTTGTTATTCCAGTCCCGACTCTCTCACCCAGTATTGTTGAATTAGGTTCAGTGTTGGGAACCCCAGTTTTCTTTTACCATTTTTACTGTGTTTCTTACTGAACTAAGAACTGATCATTGGTTTGGCAGATAGAGGAGGTCTAGCCTCCTCGTAACGGACTCTTTCCCAGGAAGACTATCTCTAAAACGATCGCGTTAATACGGTGTGCCAGAGGGGGCCTGCGTGCTGACCAGCTGCCTCCCTTCCCCTGCGCCTCTCTGACTAACTCCTCTCTGTTGTTGTTCATCTGTTTAGGTGGATACCCTTCGCCATGTTATCAGCCAGACAGGAGGATACAGTGACGGACTCGCAGCCAGTCAGATGTACAGTCCGCAGGGCATCAGTGTAAGAAAACAAGGCTTCCCCCTACCCTTTGTTTTTATTCTATCACTACCAATTATTTCAAAGCCATAGGGCCCAAAATGCCACTTAGTAGGACTTGTCTTAGCTTTACGGTCACCTAGTTTCTTGTTTCTGTATCGGTCATGCCATCGGCAACATTCTACCCTCAGAAAAAAGTGGTGATTGGGCAGGGTTCATGCAGGCAGCTGGCGTCTAAGGCTGTCAGACGCAATCAGTGTTTGCATGGCACCTGCGGCCACACGCGTTCAGCTAGAGGAGCTGCTAAACAGGTGACACCTAGTACAACAGTGGTAGGAAATGTCACCACAAGCAGGGGCCTGGGTACCTAGGGAGGAAAACCAGTGGCCAAAATCCAGAGCATCCAGGGTCTGCGGTCTTGGAAAAATAACCTTTTCCCAATCTGTCTAGGGACGATTAAAAAAAAAATTAACACAGTGGCTGGGTATGTTGAAGGGATGGGGAGGGGTGCAGACCATCTTCTACTTGTTCTTGGGTGCGCTGGCGGCTCCTGACTAGCATGAAAATTCATAGCGACAAGCTATGTCGCACAGAGTGAAATCGATCAGACAGACACAAGGAGAACCGAGTGTAGATTTGGGACAGCAATCCAACTTGATTTCTCAGATCAATCGTCCGCTATCTCAGCAACGGTGACAGCAAGCTGGGACGAGAGGGGCAGCCTGGAAAAGGAGGTTGTTTTTTAGATCAGGGGTGATTCCTGGGTTTTTAGAGGTCATGAGAGGCTCCAGTAGGAATTCCTGGCTCACAACTAGCAAAGAAAACTATCGTGGGTTGGTGGTGATCAATTTTTATTATTTGTTTCTGTTGTTGTGATGAGTAAATTAGGGATGGAAGGAAGGAAAGGTAGGCCTGATTTATTAATGTGATCTTAGACTGTACTAACTGAGGTCTAACATCTGCAGTGAGGGAGGGTCTGCCTTGGGCAAGCTGTACATGGCTCTAGCCTAATGTGGAGAAATCTAGAGAATACCAATACCACCTGTTCCATCAGATGAAGAACAATTGAAAGAATCGGGAATTCCTACCCCATGAAAGAGAAGGTTTGGGTGGTATATAATAGTTTTAGACACACTGTCATCTGTGAGAGGGGTTAGATTCATCATGAATGACCTAAAGGCATAGCATAGGACAGGACTGCTGAGTAGAGGATTCTGAGAAAGAGATTTCACTTGAACATTTATGGACTTTTCTCATAGTCAGAGTTCTCCAAAGAACGGATCAGTCACCCTTAGAAGTCAAGAATTCACCATCGTTGAAAAATTCAAACATGGTTTGGCTAGCTACTTGGTACAGATGTTGTGGGCGGGAGTCAAACCCTAGATTGCAATGGTCTTGGTGACCTTGAAGGCCACTTACATTAGGAATTCTTTACTTTCTACCTTCTATAGGGGGAATTCCCTCCAGGTTTATATAATATCTGTCCTTCTCTGGGAACAGAGCAGAGAGTTCCATGTTAACAATATTAAACATATTCTGGGTAATCACATCCCTTTCCAGGAAGGATTTCCAGAAAGAGGGATTCTTCCCATCTTGTGCTATGCAACACTATTATTATTAACTTGCCGGGAAGCCTGTTTAGAAAAATACAGGACACCATCATGGGAAAGGATATTCTCAAAATGAATTACAAATGAATAAAGTTGCTCTGGTTTGTCTGAGTGCGCAGGTTTAAGCACATGCGTTTATGTATTTCCTAAATCTTTTTGAGATGAAAGATAAATTTTTCCAGAGTAAGCTTTGTTCTATGCATAAGTAGAAGGGAAGAATGTGAGAAAAGTAGTGTGAGGACAAGAATATGGGTACACTCAAAAAGGGAACTGAAGAAAGTCCACAGGACTGGGCCGGAAATGGGGTTGACACTTCTGCCATGGGGTGTTTTTCTTTCCTAATTGGGTAGCACAGAACAGAACAGTAGACCAACTCTGGAGGGGTCAACCCTGACCCCGTGACATCATCTGTTGGTCTGGGAATAATTTCTGAAATAGTGTAACCAAACATGTGCAGACAATTATGTCTGATTACATAAGCCCACCACAAAAACTGGGCTTGAAAATGCCACTTGAAAGAGTCTCTTATTTTGCATTAATTTCTCTTTTTTTCTTGTAAACTGTGGTTATTTTCTTTCTAGGTCTTTAATATGCAGGGTAAATGACTCAAAAGCTGATCATGATATGTTCTTTGATATCAATTTTAAATTGCACCCCCTGTAGGAGGCTCAGTTAGTTATAGTGAGACATATTCTCAGATGATGGTGTTGGATGTTGAGTTGAGTCATGGGCATGTATAACGTAGGACTGTGGCTGCCAAGAAGAGAGAGGGAGGGAGAAGAGACAGGGAAGGACAGGAATGAAATGCTAGAGCCAAGAAATAAAAATAAACAGCCCCTAAACCCGAAGCTGCAGTGGAATTCCCAGCCAGGCTCTGGATTATGTTTCGTTGGGTAGAGGACATTTTCTGGGCAGCCTTTATACACTCTCCTGGCTGGGATTTCACAGTGCCCGTATCTTATCCAACCAGTGTCTATTTTAACTCCCATCAAGTTCAGGCCACTTGCCTCCAAGTGACCACACAGCCAATAGGATGGCCAGATGTAGCACAGGGTCCTATAAAGGGAGCCAGGACACCAGTCCCAGTAACCCTGGTCCCCACAGGTTGACATCACATCTCTCTGCTATAAAATAGAGCCAGTAATTCTCACCCTTCACACCTCCAGGACTGCTTTAGGGAAAATGAGAAAATAAGCAGGAAAGGGCTTGGCAAGGCATAAATTATTCTACGTGAGTGCAGTGTGAAATTTTATAAGCGATAACTTTCTAATTTGACCTTTTTTTCCTCTTGTGTGAGCAGTTTTCCCAGTAGGGAGTGCCTAGTGAGGACAGGTTAGGACACAGCTGTCACTTTCCCCCCCTTCTGATGGAAAGGTATGCTTTTGAGATGGATATAGTGTTTCTCAAGGCTAAAGACCCCCTTCTCTAGCCGATGTGAGAGTTAAATTATACCTCCGTAAGTACTTTGTGTTCTCATATGACAACGGGCAATACTTGCGGGGTTTAGAGTGGCTCTAAGTAATGGAGGGAGATTATTCCACTTCTCTGTCAATCAGACATACTTAAAGATCACTTAGCTAGCACATTTTTTCCTTTCCATTCCCACTGCCACCATCGTAGTGCTAGAAATGGTTCATTAACTAGACTATTGTAATAGCTTCCCAGACACTGCTGTTGTCTTCAGTTCCTCCTCTCGCCCGCACATCCCCTGGACTTTATCATTTCTTGCTCAGAAATCGTCAGTGCCTACTGTTTCCTACCCAAGCAAGCTCCAACCCTGACTCCCACATTGAGGGTCTTCCATGTCTGACTTCAGCATACCTATCCTTCCACCTTGTCCTTCCATCATGGAAGTATCCTCCAGATGCCTTTCAGCCTGATCAGCTCACCTTCCCCTGGTTGGTACCTTCCCCCTCAGTGTGGTCAGCTCACCTTCCCCTGACAGTGTCCCTCCCCCATCTGCGTGGTCAGCTCACCTTCTCCTGGCTGTGCCCCTCCCCCCTCAGTGTGGGCAGCTCACCTGCCCCTGACAGTGTCCCTCCCCGCTCTGCGTGGTCAGCTCACCTTCTCCTGCCTGTGTCCCTCCCCCCTCAGTGTGGGCAGCTCACCTTCCCCTGGCTGTGTCCCTTCCCCCTCTGCGTGGTCAGCTCACCTTCCCCTGCCGGGTACCTCCCCCCTCAGCCTGGTCAGCTCACCTGCCCCTGGCGGGTACCTCCCCTCTATGGTCACTCATGTACGTCATCTACACAAACATCCTTGCTGCACTGGCTTCTGCATCCCAGCCTATGTCAAAATCACACTTAGTCTCTCCAGCCCAGCTCCTCCTTGGTGCCTTTCTTCTTTCTCTTAGCCCTTCTTCCCCTCTTCTCTCTACTTTATGTCACACACGCACACTCACACACATCATTTGCAGTAAGCATACGGGCAGAGAGCGTACTTCATTCTCCTTGCGTCTCTGTAGCATATGCAGGTGTTCCTAAAACATATCCACTTGTTCAAAATGCGTTTGTCTAGTGGATAAATCAGATAGGAGAGGAAAACGTGCTACTAAATTAAAAATGCATTTTTGACCAATAGCACATCTGCTCTACCAACTATAAAGTGTCTAGTAAGAATTACTATTTCAAAGGCTTCTGTTATCCACAAATATACTGTCTTTAAATTCTAAAAATATGCTCTTAAGTCTTCCTTTGTAGAAAAAGTTTTCCAAGCTATTTGGTTAGTACAGATTATCTGAGAATAAGATTCAAATCAGCATTTAATATACTAAGTTATATGATGAGGATTTTACTAAATTATCCTTAGCAATAGAGTAATTCCTATAATTAATTCCTTTAATTCCTCACTCCTCTTGTCCTAAAAGAGCCTTTGCCTTCCTATCCTAAAAGAATCCTTATAAAGCAGAGGTTCTCAACCTGTGGGTCGCGACTCCTTTTTAACAATGAAAATACTTTGCGGCATTAGGAAGTTTGAGAACCACTGTTGTAAAGGAATACCTGTTGGTTGGATAGCCATCCATCTAATAATACATTGAATGACAGTGTTCCTACTGGGATTCTCACTGCTTGTTAGGTTCCAGGAACCTCCCAGGACAACCCGATGCCAGGTGGGAATAACTTGAAATTGGGAAACTTGGATCCTTCTTGTGGCTTTTCTTTTGAGGAATCTCTTCACCTCTCTGTGTCTGTTGATTCATTTGTAAAATTCACCAGATAAGAAAGCTTGACAGTCCCTTTCAGTTTGATGATTCTAGAGTTATAAACTTATGATCTTTGATTCTTAGTGTTAACTCAAGTGACATCACACTAAATTGTAGAGTAACTGCCCCCCCAAACTTCTTTCTTTAGAACTAACATCTTCTAGATTTTCTAGCCCACTCCACTACTTTTTTTTTTTTTTTGCAGTTTTTGGCCGGGGCGGGGTTTGAACCCACTACCTCTGATATATGGGGCCAGCGCCCTACTCCTTTGAGCCACAGGTGCCGCCCCAACGCTACTATTTTTTATATCCCCTTCAAATTCTATCTTGAAACCCAAATGGAAAGGAAAAGATGCTGTTATTACACAAATTTTTCTCTTTGAATTCTTGAATTTTGTGATAGCAGAAAGCATTATTCTTTAGGGTGAAACAATTTAATTTTTAATTGTTGTAAAATGCTGAGTTAAGGAAAAGAATTCACTCCATCCAGTCTTCAATGTAAGTAGGTATCCCTATAGATTTTTCTTATTCAGTAGTTTTGGTGAAAATGGAAATGTCATCCGTTTCCACCAAAAGTGTGAGTGCTATGTCTATAAAGGCAACCAGTTATTAACATCAGTTTATCACTGTAATCATTATAGTGGGGGACAAACCAGAGATGAAAATTTTATTTTTATAAACCGTAATACAGGTATTTTTGCTTTGCTTTTCTTTTCTCCCACATTAGGTGAGAGGGGAAAAATTTTTACAAAGTAAATAAATAGACTGTAAACCATTAGGCCAGAAATAGCCTCCTATTTAAGCAAATGCATGTCAGACGTTTGGATATCACAGGGGTAACTTAGTAACAGTTGGCCACATGCCAGAATTTCAATTTTTTCCTTAACTACTTCTGGGAGACCTCCTCCACTTAAAGTATATATTAATAAGATATTACCACATGTGGAATTGGAGGACTGGGAAGTGAGAGTGATAATTAAAATTCCTATGCAAATCTTTAAAAACTCATTTTAACCATAAAAAGTTTTAACTCTTTTATTTTACCAAGTTGAACTGGAATTTTGAAGGGCTTCCAGCTGGTTGTCTTTGGGTACCTCCTGGTCCTGGGGTCAGACACCAATGAACAGCCCCAGGCTGGAGAGGAAAAGGGAGTCGGAAGAATCGAGGGATCTTAACATGGTGGGCACCTGGTAACTTTGAAGGCAATAGGAATAGACCAGATAGACTTCCTTCTTTGGGAAGTCTACAGCCTGCTTCACAGAACCAAAGGGAAACAGAATGAGTGCCTTTGCTTCTCACATTACGACGCCTTAAAACCTAGCACCATACCAATTCAGGATCTGAAAGTAGAAAAGCATTTTATTTCAGCCCACGATAATTAAATAAGCAAAGAAAATTCCAGTATTTTGATTTCACATGCAGTTCAAATTTACTTAGTGAAAGCCCTTAGAAGTGCAGAAAACAAATGTCAGATAATTCAATGGCTTATTCATGTATTCATTCATTCATTCATTCATTCATTCACTCCTTCATCCATGCATTCAATAAACATAAGCATTTTTGACCTTGGGAATGAGGCTATGTCATGTTACATCCAAGTCAGTTTGGAGAAACTTCTTACTTGAGATGAAACAAAACCCTGATGCCTGTCAGGCCATATTTTCCTTTTTAGTCTCATTGAGCACTTTGTGTGTGATTGGATTTCCTATTCTTAGAAAATCAGGATAAGGGAACTGACCAACTCTGAATCTAGGAGGGAATGTAAATTTAATTATATAGCAGAAGAGAGGAATTCAGGACCATGCAGCAATAGTTTGAAAAAGGTACCACCCCTACCCAAACAGATATACAATGGACTTATAATAAAAAGCTTCCTTTTGTAGAAATTCCTAATTTCTTTGTAGAATTAGTCACAAGTCTTGTTGATCTTAAACCTAGTGATATGATCACAGCAAACATTATCACCTTCATAGTGTGATTGTGTGTGTGTGTGTGTGTGTGTGTGGACATCTCCCTTCTGTCTGCATGACTGTGGAGATTTACTTTTCCTCCATAGGATTTAGTTTCCTAAACTCTAAAAAGGATAGTAGAGCTGAATTTTGCTCAGTTTTTTGTTGTTGCTGTTGTTGTTTGTTTGTTTTGCAGTTTTTGGCTGGGGCCGGGTTTGAACCCGCCACCTCCGTTATATGGGGCCGGCGCCCTACTCCTTTGAACCACAGGCGCCGCCCTAGAGCTGGTTTTTGTCTAAGGCATCTTCCAACGATTGTATGCTCAAGAAAATGCAAGAAGACAGGATACTTCAAAGCTACAAATAAAAGAGAATATTGTGTTTTTAGAAAGATTCCATCTGTAAGATGACAATGTGTACCATGATCTTTTCATTAGAATTGGTGTTTTATAGCATCCTTCCCAGCTGGCCAACATTTGGCCCTGCAGCCATCCTATCCTTCAAGTAGGATCTGGTTACCTGCTCCAGACTCAAGTTGTCCCTAAGTTCTGCTCTGTGAAGAAAAATCATAGCCTCAAAAGGCAGTTTGTTTTTGTGGTTATCACTCCTGAAAGTGGCATGGCCCCTCTAGACTTCAGTAAATATTAAGCTAATAAAATAGGCTAAGTTTAATTGTGGGAAACATTAGCATTGATTTCTGAAGATGGTCCTCTTCTAGTTTAGCCTAGCCCTTGCTCCTTCTTGTCTTTTAAGAAAGAGTTCCATTTTTATAGACAAGCTGGTTTTCAGGTAAAATATTAGACTTCTTTCTTAGAATCTCCTGTTGTTATATTAAAATTTGATAATTAAGGGGAAAATGGTCAATCTGGCTGATTTCCAATCAGTTTGGAAAAATTCTTTTGTACATCTCTAAATATTATATATTTAGAACTCAAAATACGTTGCAGTTTGACAGAATAAGTAAATGAATAAAGCAAATGTTTTTTTAAAAAACATTTTACAAATTTGACAAATGTTTATTGAGATCCTTCTAATATCCAGCTCCATGAATACAAACATAAATAAAACAGTTGTTACATTTCATAAAATCACTGCAAGCTAAAAGAAATGAGAATTATCTGGTTTAGTCCTCTAATTCTCTGAAAGGGATTATACCACCCTGTATAATCAATGTAATAGTAAATATTTTTTTTAATTGTGGAGATGGCCATTAGAAGGGATATTTACTATATATGTGTATATTTCATATACATATATATTTCATAGTTCTATGGTCAATATAAGAAACTTTCATTGAGGACATTTGGTACATGTCTGGTCTATGAAAATTAGGTCAACTTAAGGAGTTGGTCAGTGTAGGGAGCTGGTCTACTATGGAAGTTCTATTGTATGTGAATTTCTTAGAAATGTCATTGATATTGCCATTCTCTGACAGATGTTGTAACTCTAGCAAAAGCTGTTGTTTCCTTCTAGAGCCATGCTATTCAATGTAAGTTTTTGCATTGCTAGAAATGTTCCATTTCAGCACTGTCAGAAGTTAACCATTAAGGCTGGGCAGTGGCTCACTCCTGTATTTCTAGCACTCTGGGAAGCCAAGACATGTGGATTGCTTGAGTTCAGGAGTTTGAGACCAGCCTGAGCAAGACCCTGTCTCTACTAAAAATAGAAAAACTAGCTGGGTGTTGTCACGGGTGCCTCTAGTCCCAGCTACTTAGCTGAGGCAAGTGGATCATGTGAGCCCAAGAGTTTGAGGTTGCTGTGAGCTATGATGTCATGGCACTCAGCAGGATGACAGAGTGAGATTCTGTCTCAAAAAACAAACAAATAAACAAAAAGTTAACCATTAGCAACACGTGGCTATTGAGCACTTGAAATGTGGCTAGCATGACAAAAAAAAAAATAGATTTTTAATTTACTTGATGTTAATTATTGATAATTGAAATTTAAATAGCCACTTGGCTCTGGTAGCTACTTTGATGGACAGTGAAGTTCTAGGTGCCTTGAGAATTGTTTGGGAGCCATCAGATACAGTGTGAGAATATCGGAGGTGTGGCCCTGATGTGAGAACAGAGCAGACATCCTAACACAAAACGCAGGGAGCTGTACTTTATGCTTAAGTAAGCCTTTCCAGAAGTAAATAGAATGCTTTATTAAAAATTAACCATGTACAAGAAGTTAACTGAGATTAGCATAATAATTTGCTTTAAACAATGAAATAACATAGAGGAAGACTTAAATGTAAATATAGAAATACCTACATTTATTCTGGTTCTATTTGTAGTAATTTTCTTCTCTTTCAGCCACTAATTCATCTAACCCAATAATTTTTCAAGCCTAAGCAGGACACGTCTTTGAACTCATCTTGAACCTTTGTTTAAAGCCTAAACCCTTTGGGCCTACGGGAGGTTCAAGATCTGTTTCAGGTCTCCCAAGGGACCTAAGCCCTTGCTCACAGCCTCTGTTTGGCTGTTCTTTCCTGCTAGTCCATTCACAGTGTGGCCTGAAGATCAACAGCATTGCCTGGGAACCCGGGAGTCACACAGAATCTCAGGCCCCACCCAGACCTGTTAAATCACAGCCCGTGATTTAACTAGATGCCCTGGTAATTTTTAAGCACATTAAGTTTTGCAAGCTCTGCTCTAATGTCTGATGTCTTTAAATGCTATCTAGGGCTTACCTTGCTTTCTTTGCTTTAAAGATACTACCTTTTAAAAATGTTTTCAACATTTTATTTTGAAATTTGTCAAACCTATGGAAAACTTGGAAGAATTTTACAGTGAAACCAGTATACCCACCACATAGCTTCTATCATTAATATTTACCTCTCTGGCTTCACCGTGTATATCAGCATTCTTCTATCCATCCATCTCTTCATCTTGGGTTTGTTTTTTTTTCCATGCATTTCATTTTTTTTTTTTTATTGAATCATAGCTGTGCACAATAATTCAATCATGGGGTACAGTGTACGGGCTTCAGATACAATCAGAGATATTTTCATCAACCTGATTGCGATAACATTCAAGAGACTTTCTCATTGGAAATTGGCCAATACCTGGAAGCACGTCACCTTCCAAGACT
>CAUYRH010013854.1:0-14626 GCA_963574655.1 Perodicticus potto
CTTGGGGCCTTGGTGTGTGCCACACCTTTTGGGGGCAAAACACGATTGTAAGAGGGACTTTACCCAACAAATGCAACCAGTGTAACATGGTTTCTTGTACCCTCAATGAATCCCCAACAATAAAAAAAAAAAAAAAAAAAGAAAAGATGGAAAATAAAAAAGACTATTTAACATGCTGAGATGGAAGATAAAGAAAAAGCATCATTCATTTAACATTATTTGTAAAGAGGTATAAATAATAAATAAAGAGAAATAATCCAAGACAATAGAAGAAAATAAAATAATCTAATGGAATTATAATTATTCATAGTGGGAAGGACTGTAAACTCTCACATATGATATATGAAAAATGAACTATCATATATTTTGTCCAGAAATGTCATCTAACCAAGGCTGATGAAATAATCTTAAGATTTTAAAAAATAATTCAGACATAATGAACTACAAATATAAGAGTCGGGGTTTCAGCAGAATCATGAGAACCTATGAATGTTGGATGGTAAGAATTCTATACTGGGCTCTGGTACCATTAAAGAGAGAGGGAAAAACAATAATTTCAGTAATGTAAGAATTGAGAATTCTTACCACATATAGACATATTCTAAGACATTTCAAGGGAATATAAATTGGCAAGTTATATTTAAAAATCCAAAAGGCAGATAAGGAATAAGAAATAAGAGAAATCAGTGTTTTTTTATATAAAAACCATTTAAGGGTAAAATATGGTAATAATCCAGAAATGGCTCAAGGAAATAAAATAGTGGAGAAGGAAATTCCAAAGTCTTGCTGACGTCTGTTGTCACTTAGTGTAAACTTAAAACACAAAGAATTCTAGTATTTATTAGTTTGGGTTACATACAAAAATATAACTACATGACTGGGAATACAGCACAACAATTAATGACGAGTAAAAGTCTCTAAAGAGAGATGAAAATAACAAAGAATGGAAGGGGCTTGTATCTGTACCCATTGTTCCCCCATTGATCTCAAACAAACAGCAAAAATAGTACAATTAAAAATACAGCTAGATGGTGGCTACCTACATGGTTGTTGCATATTCATTGTGATTTTATAAATGTCTGAAATATTTCACAATGATGTAAGAATTATTCAAAAATATGCACAAAAATTATGTGCTTGATTGTTTAATGTAGCAGCATTTTTACTAGCAAAAAACATTGACCGTCACCTAAATTCCCTTAAATAAGGAACATTTAAATATAGACTGGTGTCTTATCATCTGGGTAACAATATAGCAAATTACCAAAATGAAGTGAAGCCTGTGTGAACACGTCTGGATGGACTGTTATGTCACATTAGTTAAGAGATAAAGAAATGTTTCTGAACAATACACACAGTATTCTTTCTGGCTAAAACGTAAAATGTTAAACCATATACTTATACATTCTGCATATGTTTGTATGCAAATACTTAAAAAGTGGTCTTGAAAAGCACACAGTAAACTATAATGATTCCATTGGAGAAGGGAATTGCATCTGGGGCTGGGGAAAGTTGTATGGTGTGTGTTTTTTGCTTAGTATACTTTCTGATATTAGTGGATGTTTACCATGAGAATACATTCACATATTCTGTTTAATTAAGTAAATATATTTATTATTTATTAGATCAAACGTTTTAGCACCAGCTGGAGACACTCTACTTTTCCTTTGAGGCATTTATCTAAACTCTAATACTTGAAATTACTTGAGCAAATCTCTACTTAATATCTGCTATCCCCTTGGTCCTTCCATCCTAACAACCTAAAAAGCTCCAGGCATCGTATCTGTGTTCAAGGAGAGAGGACAGTAGGAATGGATGATGCTGGCTGAATTTGTCCCTTATTATCAAGGAAGTAGAAATTCCCATACTCCCGCCAAGAAACTTCTGTTTACATCTCTTTGTATATACGACTATGTTGCACAGCCAAGCCTAGCTATAAAGGAAACTACAAAAATTAGTATTTAATTTTCCAGACTTTATACTTATAAGAAACAGGAAAAAAAGTTCTCAAAGGGCTATTGGGTAAGCATCTATCACTTCAGGTTTTTACATTTTTACCTGACAATATAAAACTTACCTAAATCCTGTTGATCACATTTACCTAATAGTATGAAGTACTTTTCTCTATACATGCTGGAGAACATAATTTCTATCTCATTGTCACTAAATAAATATTCATAATTATACATAACTGTGACTAGGAGGACTACTGTTCAAGAAAGCCTTTCAGTTCCTAATACTTTTAGGTTCTGTTCTGTAAGTGAGCCATCTGATTAAACACTGTGAACCCTCCTTCTCCCTCCTTTTGCTTTAAGTGTCTTTAAGTTACTTTTTCCAAACTGGTCTTGGCAGCGATACTATCATTCAGTCATGAAGAATATTATAAGAAACCACACTGTGAAACTAATTACTATGTTTTCTTACAAATTGTATCTCTGTAGTGTTGGAGAATACACAACGCCATCAATTAAACAATTACTATTATTTTGAAACCATTTTTAAAATTTAAGGATAAACAAATATTTTTAAACTATAAGATTATATAGTCACCCACGACATGATTTTTTCATGTCTGCTTGTGTTATTGTATTGACATTCTAAAATTCATTTAAATTCTTCTCTCCTGCAAAGTATACAGCAGTGTCTGATGTGTTTTTCTATTACAAACTAAGTTTCAGTGAACATCGTTATCACTAATATTTTTGACCCTCACTGACTATCTCACAAATGGATCAATAGATAAGGATGAGTTTAAATCTTTTAATTTGCAATGAAGTGGTATTTGAAGGAAAATGAGTGACATAAACTATTGAAGAGGAAGCTGGGGAATATTTTATTTGAAAGAACCACAATGATCAAAGAAATAGCAGTAAGCCTAATATAGTTTGGCACAGCAAATGTATTGATTTGCTAAAAGGAGGGTAATATTGAGGGTTGAGTTTGGAAATGTCTTTGGAAATGACAAGCAAAAAGGGGGTATAACAGGGATGACAAATGAAAGGTTTCATCATAGAATGAGTTAGACTAGATTTGCAGATAATGTAACAACTTGGTTGCCAATTGAGTAGGAAGAAGATGATAACATGAAAATAAGTTTGGAAGAAGCTTAACCTGGGGAGCATGCAATGAAATCAAGTGGGAAATGAGCACAAAATGTCGTGCTAGAGGGCACCTGGAGTAACAGAGGCTTGAAATGATCATCATTGGGATGGTATTAAGTTGCATATTAATGCTGTATTTGTGTTTTCCTTTTTAATTTTTTTTATTCAGTAAGACAAATTTGATATGAATGCAAAAAATGCTCATGCCAGGTCCAATAATTAAGTTCACAAACTCATCCTAGAAAAAGTGAAACATAGCTCATTACTGTACATCACTACGGTCACCTTCAAGGTCCTCCCCTTGGGAAGCTGTGTACTGAGGCCAGGGCCTAGTCCACTCTTCAAAGCAATTTTGGAACTCTTTTTTTGGATTGAATATCAGAACTGTCATCATACAAGGTGTGACTATAAAGTTTGCAAACTTGCCACTATGTGTTTACGTTGACAACACTGTACAAACAACTTAGTAAGGTTTCATAGTGTTGTTCTCTCAAGGTCTGATACCTGTGTTTGTGTTGACATGTGATGGTGTCTTGCTGAGTGGGTGGATTATTGTGGCATGCCATACAACAGAAGTTCTGAGGAGTTCAAACTTTCCAGAGAAGGAGTTCAAACATTTCTTTGAAGGGTGGATTAGGTGCTGGCATAGGTGCGTACCTTCCCCCAGGAGAGTACTTTGAAGATGCTCATAGTGATGTTCAGCAATGAGGCATAGAGCACTTGTTCAAGGATGATTTCACAAACTTAATTGTCAGAGCTGATATATTTGTATTTTTACAGTAGTCTTATTTTCTTTGGCCTTCTCCTTCATAATTCTTATTGCAAAGGGGTACATATTCTATAAGCACAGTCAGGCATCACTTAACAATGAGGGTGCGTTCTGAGAAAAGCAAAATTGCTAGACAATTTTGTCACGGTGCAAACATCACAGTTAGACAGTATCCTGCTGCACTCCTAGATTATGTGGCATGGCTTATTGCTCATAGGCTACTCTCCTGTGCTGCATGTTAAAGTGCTGAATACTGTAGACAATTGTAGCACAATAATATTTGTGTATCTAAAATAGGGCTGTGAAATCTGCCTTCTTGGTCCTTCAGTGTGGCCTTTTCACTGAATCAAAGTTTTACAGAACACATCTTTTTATTTTTATTAATACATTTTAGCTCATCTTTTATATTTATATTTTTTAAATAAAACCATTTAAAATACCAAAGAATAAAATATGTTTCAACAAAATAATCCTTCCAGATTGATGGGCACAACCAAAACATGAGTAAGCCATCGGGGCTAAACTGACAGCTGCTATGCTCATGATTTAATTCTCACTTCCCTCGCCTGACTGGCGCCACTACTGCCCGAGGCTGGTTGGTGAGAGTTTATGGGGGCCGAGTACACCAGTCTGTCATCAGCTTATGACAACCTGCACAATGGTTTTGTTTGAAGTGGAATTTGTGAATAGTTGCACAGCTCTATAGTATTTTTAAATTCTGTCTGCTTAACAGCCATCATGTTAAAGAAGACCAAGAGAACAATGAAAGAAGAAGATATATTTTTTTAATGAAGGATTGGGAATTGCTATATTGCCTTGTTTCTTGTAAAGACAAGATGATTTGCTTGCTTTGTGGTACTAAAATATCAACATTAAAAGGTTCACTGTACATGAGCATTATAAGGCTCACATGGACTACAAACATTTTAAATTATAAGGAGAGGCATGAAAGATTCTATTCCAGAAATTAAAAGATGAAAAGCCAAAGCAATAGCAATTCTTTTAAGCAGCAAAAAGAGCTGGAAATAGTGCCACCAAAGCACCGTTAAAAAGTAGCTTATGTTCTCGGGAAGAAAGGGAAGCCATTCAGTGATGTAGAGATTGGGAAAGAATGCATTGTGAAAGTTGTAGAATGCTTAGACCTAAAATGTTTCAAAGTACCAACAATTGCATCTTTCAAGGACAGCCAAAACTTGTTAGCTTAGCAAAACATCTTCATGTAATATTATAATAGGAAAATATACATTCATTACTTTGGGTGAATCAACTGATACTGATGACTTGGTGCAGTTTTCATACTTCATGTGGGTCATAACAAAAATTTTTCTTTGCTACAAAGAGTTACTCACTCTGGATACTCTTATAAATGTAACATGGGGGAAAATTATCTTAAATAACTTTCAAGATAAATGTCACCAAGTTTCATTTAGTTTGGTATATTTAGTGAATGTATGTACAAATGGTGCATGTTCCATGACAGAAAAACATGAAGGGCTTACTGCACAGATTAAAAAAAGGATTAACAAATCCAGACACTCACATTTCTTTTCAATGTATCTTGCAACAGCAAATTTTCTGTGTTTAATCTACTGTTTTAAGTGACACATTGTAACAAATTATTGTTAACTATATTTGTACAAATGCAACACAGCATCATCAGTTATGTAACATGCTAAATTTGAACAATGAGGTATTCAGTATGAATTTGCTGTATCATTCTATCTAAAATGATTGATTGGCTTTTGCAGGACAGGTTTTAGCCAAAAGTTTATCTCTGCAAGAACATATAGTTAAATTTTATAAAGAACAGAATCAGTAATATGAATTATTGAAAGAAGATTTCTACAGGAATGCAGATTTCTGTGTGATAGCACAACAAACAAAAACAATATGTCTTTGCAAGGTAAAACTAATTCTATACATGTTATGGTGCAAAAAAAATTAAGTATTTTGAAAATAGCTATCTTTTTCTCAAAACATGTCTTCTTCAAAATAAATTTGCAGATAAACATTTTCCCTGGCTATCAAAGGTCATTGATGAGCAAGATGACGTATGAGAATCATTTCATAAATACACAATTGTTATAGATTTATTAATTGAAGAAATCAATGATAGGTTCACTGACTTTTAAACCATGACATCACACTCAAATTAGTATTTCAGCCTCGCCTGGTTGATATCACCACTGCATCTAAAGAACTATAGATGGAATTGATTGAGCTCTTAGTAGATGACATTTTAATGTCTTTGATGCTAAGAAAGATTCAGTTGAAAATGGAAAAATGCAGTAGGATACTCATGGTGTCTGCAACATGTCTCAAAATGCTTTTTTGCCTTTCAACCACTTATTGTTGTGAAGCTGAATTCTCCTGCCTAACCCAAATCAAAATGAACTTAAAGTCACAAATAATCCCATCCAGAGGACCAAATGAAACTGTGGATCTCCAGGCTGCAACCAAATACTCTGTTTTTCAACAAAACCAGATGGAACAAAGTCATTAAAGGGTTAGGGAGTCCCTAATTATAAGAGAAATGCAAATCAAAACCACCCTGAGATATTACCTGACCCCGGTGAGAATGACCCACGTCACAGAGTCCCAAAGTTGCAGATGCTGGTGTGGATATGAAGAGAAGAGCACCCTTTCACACTGTTGGTGGGACTGCAAACTAATACAGCCTCTTTAGCATGAAGTATGGAGAGCCCTCAAAGAACCCCACACAGACCTTCCATTCGATCCCACAATCCCATTACAAGGCATCTACCCAGAAGAAAAACAAAATCATTTTATTATAAGGACTTTGCCACTAAATTGGCAATGTCCAATTTATAATCACCAAGATGTGGAAACAACTTAAATGCCCATCAACTCAGGAATGGGTTAACAAACTGTAGTATATGTAAACCATGGTATATTATTCAGCTATAAAAAGATGATGACTTTATATCTTTTGTATTAACTTGAATGGAGTTGAAACACATTCTCTTTAGTAAAGTATCACAAGAATGGAAAAGCAAGTATCCAACATACTAAATATTAGTATGAAGCCAGTGGACGATCTAATACATGCCCACACAAGAGAAAAAGTCAATTCAATTCAAGTTGGGGGTGAGTGGGAGTAGGGGTGGGGGGGAATGGTGTGTTCCCACATAACGTGCACAGTGCAAGAGTATAGAGCATACCTTTTGGGGGCAGGACACAACTGCAACAGGGACTCTACATAACAAATGCAAACACTACAATCTAATTGTACCCTCACATTAATCTGAAATTAAAAAAATGAAAATAAAAGGTTAGTAAATTTTAAACTTAACAAATAGTTTTCAATTTTTGAAATTAAGTACATAGGTTTTATAAAATAATGTACATTTTTAAGTATACCTAATTGCAGTTTCTTGAATGTAGCCTTATTGATGACAACTGAATTAATAATGCCTTCCAACATGAAAAAGTTGCTTACCCTGCTCTAAACATACCTAAACATAGGAGAGGTATGGTAAAAATACAGTATTGTAATCTAATGAGACCACTGTTGTATGTGCAGTCTGTCATTGACTGCAATATTATGGAGTGCATGACTATATAGAGAAACCTCTCTCTCTCTCCATGTACACAAAAGCATGTATATATATATACTCAACTACACACTTCTATATATGGTATAGTCATCAATATATAATTTAGGCAGTTTATATTTTTATCATCCATGCATAAGTACACGTTATTATACATTCCTATTATGGGATGTTGGAGTTCTTTTAAAGCTTTTCCTGGAAAGGAGGCTGTAAAAACGTAACTCAACATAAACATTAATTTTATTTGATCTGGTTGCTAGCAATTTAAAAGCAGTGTTCTAATAGGTTAGTTGCAGATACACTTGTTATCTTCTGCAAACTACTTACTCATGTTCCCTCTGTATTTCAAGGGAATTCTTTGTGTATGTGTTGTCAATGCATAAAATATATTTGTGTATTATGCTTATAGTCTTTTGTTATCTGATTTCCATTTTTGTATAGTTCTACTTATGTGTTTTAACTTTTTGGCAATTAATACCTTTAATTTTTATATTTTCAAATTGAACTCTATTTCTTTTTTAAATTTGGGAATTCCAGTCTCACAAAAATCTATGAACCACACAATCATCACCTCTGATTGTAATCAATTTTCTTGCAATAATTTTATATTTCACATTATTTAAATTTAACTTCAATCTATTCATCACATTTTCTAAATACAAGGGCATTTTTTCATAAAGATGGCTGGCTATTAAGAATGGTTTCCCATTGAATTATAATTTAAACTATATCATATATACATCCTTTATGCACATGGGGGATTAATTCTGGATTCTCCATTCAGGGCCACTGATTCATATGTATTTTCTCTATATTGATACCATATCTACTGTAACAGAGGCTTTATAGCATGTTCTATTGTCTGAAAAGGTAATTTTCCCCTCACTCCTTTTCCCACTTTATGAGACTATTTATCAGTATTTGCCCTTTCATTCAAATTTTAAGATTATTTTATGGAAGTCTTCAAAAAACACTTTCAGCATTTTAATGATACCTGTATTGAATTTATGCAGTAATTTTGAAAGAATTGCCATACATAGTTTTCCATAAAATATTTTTTTCTGTGTATTTTCCTTTAGAAATTTGTTAAGAATTTTTTTTTATTATTTCAGATTAATACTAGGTTACAAATAATTATGTTACATTGTTTACATTTCTTAAGTAAAAAGGTGAAGTATAAGTTGTAGAGCCCTTCACCTGGGGTGTGCTGAATTCCTTTACATCGTGCGCATTACCTGAGAGTTCACCAATCCCCCTTTCTCCCCGTTTCCTCCTCCCATCACTCCCCCTTGAATATACTTGCGTTTTTCACTCATGTGGGTGTATAGTTGTTTTTCTATTGGTTTCATATTTGTATTGAGTACATTGGGTAATTGCTTTTCCTTTCTTGTGATAAGAAGAATGTGTTTCACCTCCATCTAGGTAAATACAAAAGATATAAAATCTCCTTTTTTATGGCTGAATAGTATCTCATTGGAACATACACCACAGTTTATTAATCCATTCATGGGTGGATGAGCATTCGGGTTGCTTACAAATGGCTAAGAAACACATGAAAAAGTGCTCATCATCTCTAATCATCAGAGAAATGCAAGTCAAAATGGCTCTGAGATATCACCTAACCCCAGTGAGAATAGCCCCCATCACAAAATCCCAAAGCTGCAGATACTGGTGTGACTGTGGAGAGAGGGGAACACTTTTACATTGCTGGTGGGACTACAAACCAATACAGACTCCTCTATGGAAAGAAGTACAAAATATTTAAAATAAATCTAGTAATTTTTACTGGAGTTATTGGGTCATCTGCAAAAAATAAAAAGTTTAATATGTTTTACAGTTATTAGTTTTTTGTCTTATTGTATTCATTAAAAATTTACATATAAGAATAAATAAAATTTTACTAGAAAATATCACTGATATCTGATTTAAATTACAATGTGTTTAATGTCTCAACAAATATTAGAAAAATATTCGCTTAAATTTTATAGAACAATTGATCTTCTAAAAAGAATACTAAAACCATTTATTTCTATGCTCACTCCAGGTAGAGATTCCACCAAGAATGGCTGACAAATTTTTCCTAATTCTCTTCCAACATTTAATATGCTATGTCCAACTATTTTTTGACATTATAAAATTTTTCAGCTAAACATAGAGATACCTGTATAATTCCAATGTAGTTCAGTAACTACACAGTATTAGTATTTTATCATATTTAATTTATACATATGTGCAATATATTGCTGAACTTGAAAGTAGGTAGTAAAAATCATGGTATTTCATTTAATGCATCTCTTAAGAATAAGATCTTTATAATAAAAATATGTAATATAATTACTGAACCTAAGAAATGTAATATTTTTCTCAGATCTAATATTTGGCACATACTTCAATCTTCTCATTTATTTACATACATTTTAAACAACATTATTGAAGAATAATTTATATTCAATCAAATTTACTAATTTTATGTACACAGTTCAATTATTTTTGTAAATTTTCAGAGTCATACAACATCAGCACAGTCCCAATTTTTAAACATTTCTATCATACCAAAAATAGATCACCACTCCTCAATCCTTCACCATCCCCAGCCTCAGGCAAGCACTAATCTGATAACCATCTCTATATGCTCCTTATTCTGAGTATGTCTTATAAATAGGATCATACATTATGTATGACCTTGGGACTGACTTAATTTACTTAATGAAATATGTTTGAGGTTTATCCATATTGTAATAAATATCAGTGCTTTTTTTTGTTTTTTTTTAAATTAATTTTTTTTATTAAATCATACCTGGGTACATTAGTGCAATCAAGGGGTGCAATGTGCTGGTTTCCTTCGATCCTATAATTCCTTTACTAGGTATATACCCAGAAGACCAAAAATTGCTTTATTTGTCTTGGTCCATTTTCTACTACTACAGCAGGAATTCCATAGACTGAGTAATTTATTTTGTATAAAAAGGAGTTTATTTAGCTCATAGTGTTAGAGGCTAAGAATTCCAAGAGCATGGCATTGAAATCCAGTAAGGATGTTCTTGTTGCATCATAATATGGTGGAAGGGCAAGTTATCATAAGAGAGAAATTGGGCCAAACTATTCTTCGTATCAGGACCTTACTCACTCAGTAACTAAACCAACATCACAATTGTGGTATTAATCCATTGTGACTGATCTGCTCTCATGATTGAATCATTACTTAAAAGGGAGTGATCTGTTCTCATGATTTAATCATGACTTAAAAGCCCAATAGTATTAAACTGGCAATTATGATTAATATGAGTTTTTGTGAGGGCATTCAAACCATGGCAATTAAGAAATAGCATTTTATTGTATGAATATACAACATTCTGTTTATGTATTTGTTGTTCATGGTTGTTTAGCTTGTTTCCACTTTTTGGTGTTATAGATAATCCTCCTGTGGACACTGAACAAAAGTCTTTCGTGTGGGATATATTTATGTTTTTATTTCTCATAGGCAGATATCTGGAAGTGGAATAGCTGGGTCTTATAAAAAACTTATATTTGACTTTTTAAGAAATTACCAATTCTTCTACAAAACTGCCACATCATTTTATATTTTCACCAGCAAGTATGAGGTTACAGTTTATTACATCCTTGCAAATACTTGTTACCATCTATTTCTTAAATTTATTTTTAATATATTTAGATTAGAGCTATTTTATTGTATGAAAATGATATCTCTTTATGGCATTCACTGGAATTCTTCCATCAGCTGATGGTGTTGAGCTTCTTTTCACATGCACAAGACCTTTGGTGAAATGTCTATTTAGATATTTACACATTTTTACATTGGTTATTTGCCTTATTGTTGAGTAGAAAGAGTTTTTGGTTTTATTTTTGTTTTGTTTTAGATACATGTTCTTTATCAGAAATAAATTTTGTGTACGTTTTTTCCTAGTTGGAATCTTGTGTTTTCACTTTTTTATTGATGTCTTTTGAAATGCAAAAGTTTTTAACTGTGATGAAATCTAATTTATCATCCTTTATCACGTCTACTTTTGGTGTCATATCTAAGAAATCTAGACAAAGTATACGAAAAATTCCCAAATATTTAAAAACTAAATAACATATGTTTAAATACTTTACAAGGCAAAGAAAAATTCTAAGGAAAATTAAATAGTAGTTTGTATAGTCTAAATAAAAACACAACATATAAAAATTAATGGGATGCTACAAAAGTAGTACTTAGGAACAATTTCATAGTACTGAATGCTTATCTGCAGAAACAGGAAAAACTTTCAAGTCAATGAGCTCATCTCCAGAATAGGAAAAATAGAGCAATTGAAACCCAAAGTAAGTATAATGGCAAGCATGGAGAGCAATGAATTCTAAATCAGAAAAAAAACAATAAAACTAAATAGTCATTCACTGAGGTCAATGAAATTAATAAAATTTTAAAGTAATCATTTGATAAGGCAACCAGAAAGGAAGGAAATGAGAAATACATTTCCAATATCATAAAAAATGATGTAAAATCTATAGATATGAAAATGACAATAAGAGAATATTATGAGCACTGTCATGATAATAACTTCCATGAGGTAGATGAAATGGACAAATATTTTGACTGACACAAAGTAGCAAAGCAAAACAGAGAACCATAATTAGAGTACACCAATGTCTATTATTAAAACTAGATTTGTACAAGACAGTCCTATGTACAGATGACTTCCTTGGGAAATTCAAACATTAAAAGAGAAAAAAAAATAATTCTAAAGAGATTCTTCCATAAAATTTTAGGAAATACTTTTTATTTAACTCTCTAAGGCTACCATTACTGTTATGTGAAAACTAGACAAAGAAATTATAAGAAAAACATGACAAAACAATATCCTTCATAAACACAGAGACAATATTTTAATAATTTCAGCAAATCTTATCTAACATTATAAGAAAGCTTAGTATGTGATGACCAAGTAGTGTTTACTTAGGAAAGTAACTTACATTTAACATTTAAAATTCAAGAAATCTCCTTTTCCCTACGTGTGAACTGTGCGTAGTGACTTCCTGTTAAAGAGTATGGTAGGAAGACAAGGGAAAAGAAAATAACCTTATTGTAGAGAAATCTACCAAACCTCGAATCACTTTGGCCAGGTGGTCAAGGTCAACATCAGTAGTTATAAACCAAATGGATAATATGTGCTTTTAATCTGATATGATGTAAAGGACACTTTACATCAGTGATTTTACTCACTGACATCTATAATCTTAATCTATGTATAGGAATTGCTGTAGAAAAATTCCAGTAGGAGCCTCTACAAATTACCTGACCAGTATTCCCCCAAACTGTCAAGTTCACCAAAATCAAGGAAAGTCTGAGAAAATGTCACAGCCAAAAAGAGTCTAAAGTGACATATCTAAATGTAATTTGTTTGGATCCTGAAATAGAAAAAATAACATTAAACAAAAACTAAGGAAACCTGAATAAACTATGGATTTTAGTTAATAATGTATCTCTATTGTAAATTAACTATAGTAAATGTGCCATACAAATTTAAGATAAAATGAGACAGAATGCTGGGTATAGGATATCTAAGAACCCTGTGCAGTATTATCTCAAATTTTCTCTAAATCGAAAACTATTATAAAACTAAAGTCTATTTTTAAAAAATTAAACTGATACAATTCACTATGTGACTAGGCTTTAAAAAAACACATAGATGGTCATCTTGTTAGATGCAAAAAATTCATTGGCAAAATCCATGATCCATTCTAATAAAAGCTTTTAGCAAACTACAAATATAAGGAAACGTCCTCATGCTGATAAAGAATATCTATGAAAAATGTATAGCTAACATAATATTTAATGATGAATAATTAAGTGCTTTTGACCTAAGGTCATAAACAGGAAAAAGAAGTTCTTTCTGAATACTTCCTTCATAATATATGGGAGGTTCTAGCCAATGTCATAAGTCAAAAAACAAACAAAAGCAAAGGAGAAAAATTGAAAGGCTTCTCTACAGGAAAAGAAGAAATAAAACTGCTTTGTTCATAGGAAATATCATTAATTATGTATAAAATCCAATGAAATCTTTTAAAAGCTGTTCAAACTGAGAGAATTTACAAACATAGTATGATAGCAGCCATATATATGTGTGTGTATATATAGATGTACATGTATATATATAATTCTACGTATTTCTGTGTACCAGCAAAAGACAATTGAAAAATGTAACAAAAATACAATTTTTGATGACATAGAAAATATAAAGTGTTTAGA
Source organism: Perodicticus potto (assembly GCA_963574655.1). Classification (NCBI taxonomy): domain Eukaryota; kingdom Metazoa; phylum Chordata; class Mammalia; order Primates; family Lorisidae; genus Perodicticus; species Perodicticus potto. The sequence continues at coordinate 13,693 of CAUYRH010013854.1, forward strand.
GATAAATATAACAAAAAGTTGTGTAACATAATTTAAAAAGCATTGCTGAGATCAAGAGGAATTAAATAAATGAAATGATATACTGTGTTAATGGATAAAAGACCAAATGTTATTTAAATAGTCAGTTTTAGCCAAAATGATATAAAGATAAATTAAAATACTAATGAACATCATGGTAGTTCTTATGTAAAAATTGTCAATGTAATTACTAACATTCATATGGAAATATAACACAAAGATAGCTTTGAAAAAGAACAATGCTGGAGGAGTAACACTTTAAATATTATTTTAAAACTTCATTGATAAAGATGTACTGGCAACAAGATGGAAAAATGCTTCAGTGGAACAGGATAGAATATCCAGAAATAGATTCTTACATATACAGTCAATAGAATTTTGAGAAAGATATAAAGATAATTCAGTAGAAGAAAAAATAGTCTTCTCAACAAATGGTCTAGGATAAATATATACCAATTTCCCAAAAATTTGAACTTTGATCCAAGCCTATATATACACGCATGCATATACATACATATACACACACAAAAAAAACCCTCAAAATGAATCATAAACTCAGATACAAAAGCTAAAAATACTACCAACACATTCTATGAAGCAAATATCACCTTGATCTCTAAACCAGGGAGAGACCCAACAAGAAAAGAAAACTATAGACCAATATTTCTAATGAATATTGATGCAAAAATATTTAACAACATACTAACAAACAGACTCCAACAACAAATCAAACAAATTATACACCATGACCAAGTGGGCTTTATCCCAGGGTCTCAAGGCTGGTTCAACATACGTAAATCTATAAATGTAATCCAGCACATAAACAAATTAAAAAATAAAGACCATATGATTCTCTCAATTGATGCAGAAAAAGCTTTTGACAATATCCAGCATCCCTTCATGATCAGAACACTTA
>CAUYRH010013856.1:0-19516 GCA_963574655.1 Perodicticus potto
CAGGAGGAATCATGCTACCAGACCTGAGACTCTACTATAAATCGATAGTGATCAAAACAGCATGGTACTGGCACAAAAACAGAGAGGTAGATGTTTGGAACAGAATAGAGAACCAAGAGATGAATCCAGCTACTTACCATTACTTGATCTTTGACTAGCCAATTAAAAACATTCAGTGGGGAAAAAACTCCCTATTTAACAAATGATGCTGAGTGAACTGGCTGGCGACCTGTAGAAGACTAAAACTGGACCCACACCTCTCACCATTAACTAAGGTAGACTCTCACTGAATTAAAGATTTAAACTTCAGACATGAAACTATCAACATATTAGAAGAAAGTGCAGGGGAACCTCTTGAAGGAATTGGCCTGGGTGAATATTTTATGAGTAGGACTCCCCAGGCAATTGAAGCAGTATCAAAAATATACTACTGGTTACCTGATCAAACTGAAAAGCTTTTGTACAGCTAAGAACTTAGTAAGTATAGCAAGCAGACAGCCCTCAGAATGGGAGAAAATATTTGCAAGTTATCCCTCCGACAAAGGTTTAATAACCAAAATACACAGAGAACTGAAATGTATTAGCAGGAAAAGAACAAGTGATCCCATCTCAGGGTGGGGAAAGGCCTTGAAGAGAAACTTCTCCAAAGAAGACAGGTGCACAGCCTACAGACACATGAAAAAATGCTCACCATCCTTAATCACCAGAGGAATACAAATCAAAACTACTTTGAGACATCACCTAACCCCAGTCAGATTAGCCCAAATGACAAAGTCCCCAAACCGGAGATGTTGGCATGGATGTGGAGAAAAGGGAACACTTCTATACTGCTGGTGGCAATGCAAACTAATACGTTCCCTTTGGAAGGATGTTTGGAGAGTACTTAGAGATCTAAAAATAGACCTTCCAGTCAACCCTATAATTCCTTTACTAGGTATGTACCCAGAAGACTAAAAATCACACTAAAACAAAGACATTTGTACCAGAATGTTTATTGAAGCCCAATTCATAATTGCTAAGCCATGGAAGAAGCCCAAGTGCCCATCAACTCATGAATGGATTAATAAACTGTGGTACATGTACACAATGGAATATTATGCAGCCTTAAAGAAAGATGGAGACTTTACCTCTTTTGTGTTTACATGGATGGAGCTGGAACATATTCTTCTTAGCAAAGCATCTCAAGAATGGAAGAAAACGTATGCAATGTACTCAGCCCTACTATGAAGCTAATTTAAAGGCCTCATATGAAGGCTATATATAACCCAATTATAGCACAAGAATATGGGAAGGGAGGGGAGGAGGGAGGTTGGGGTGGAGGGAAGGTAATTGGTGAGGCCACACCTATGGTGCATCTTAGAAGGGTACAGGCAAAGCTTACTAAATGCAGAATACAAATGTCTTCATACAATAACTAAGAAAATGCCATGAAGGGTATGTTAAACTGTTTGATGAAAACATTTTAGATTGTATATGAAACCAGCAAATTGTACCCCTTGATTGCACTAATGTATGCAGCTATGATTTAATAAAAAAAAAAAAAAAGAAGAAGAAGAAGGTCCTATCTTAGAGATGGGGAACCTGTGGCCTTCAGCCATATGTGGCTTTCTTGGCCCTTAAGTGTTGCCTTTTGACTGAATCTAAATTTTACAGAAGAAAATCCTTCTATGTTTATTAATACATTTTTGTTCATCTTTTATACTTTTACTTCATTTTTAAAATGAACATATTTAAAATATAAAAGAATAAAGTAAGTTTCACTAAAATAACCCCTCCAGATTGACCAGCACAATTAGAACATTAGTGAGCCATAAGGACAAATTGATGGTTTCTACACTAACCGTTTTGCTCTAACTTCCTCTGACTGATTGGTGTCACTACTGTACCAGGCTGGTTGGTAAGAGTTTATGGGGGTCCAAGTACACCAGTCGGTTATCAGCTTTTAACAGTAGTGCACTGTGTTTCTGTTTGAAGTGGAATTTGAGAATAGTAGCACAGGCAATACTTTTTTTTTTTCAGACAGTCTCACTCTGTTGTCCTGGGTAGAGTGCCATAGTGTCCAACCTTATGACAACCTCAAACTTTCGGGCTCAAGCAATCCTCTTCCCTCATCTACCTAAGTAATCAGGACTACAGGTGCCTGACATAACAAGTTTTTTCTATTTTTAGTACATATGGGATCTCACTCTTTCTCAGGCTTGTCTTGAACTCTTGAGCTCAAGGAATCCACCCACCTTGGCTTCCCAAAGTGCTACTACCATGCCCAGGCAGACAGTATTATTTTAATTTCATCTGCTTATCTGCCTGTCATGTCAAAGAAGACCAAGACAAAGAAGAAAACAGATTTTTAAATGAGAATTGGGAATTGCAATATTATCTTGTTTTTGCAAAAGATACTTTGCTTGCTTGTGCTACTACAATATCAACATTAAACAAATTCAGTGCTCATCAGCATTGTAACACTCATAAGGATCACAAATATTTTAAATTACAGAGAGGTGTGAAAGTTTGCATTGCATAAGTGAAAAGATGAAAAGAAAGAGAAAAGACAACTCTTTCAAGAAGCAATAAGAACTGAAAATAGTGCCACATAAGGAAGTTAAAAGTAGCTATGTACTCAGAGAAAAGGGAAGCCATTCAGTGATATAGACATTGTGAAGGAATGCCTTGCTGAAGTTTTAGGATGCTTAGACCCCTGATAATGTTTCAAAGTACAAGTGACTGCCTCTTTCACGGAGAATCATATAGATCAGCATGAATTAGCCTTCAATTAACAGAACAACTTCATGCAATATTTTAAAAGGAAAATACGTATTATTATATAACAATATACAATACATACATATATAACAATATACAATACATACATATCACTCAAACACTTTGAATGAATCAACTGATACTAATGACTTGGTGCAGATTATAACAGAAGATTTTCTTTGTCATGAAGAGTTATTCACTCTGGGCAACAGAATAGATATCTTCCATAACTTTCAAGATGAATTTCATGAAGTTGGACTGAATTTGGTAAATTTAGTGAGTATATTTACAGATATTGTACCATCCAAAACAGGAAAACATGAACAAATATACAGACAACAAAAAGATTAACAGATCCAGATGCCCTCAATTTTTTTCGTTGTATCTTGCATTGCAAAATCTCTGTACTGATGCTATTACTTTACGTGACACTTTCCTATGAGTTATAATTATTGTTAACTATATTCATAGAAATGTAGGACAGAATGCTCAGTTTTGTAAAATGCTAAAGTTGAAGGACAAGGTACTCAATGTGGATTTGCCATAACATTCCAAAGTGTGTTGGCTATTACAGGGACAGGTGTTAGCCAAAATCTTATCTCTGTGAGAACAGAGAGTTAAATTTTATGAAGAACACAATCACTAATGTGAATTATTGAACAAAGATTTCTGTAGGATTGAAGTATTTCTGTGAGATAACATATGAAATCAAAACAACTTGAATATTTCTTTGTAAGGTAAAATTAAGTCTATGTATGACATGTGGCAAAAAATCCAAGCATTTCAGGAAAAAGCTATGTTTTTTCAAAACACTTCTTCAAAAGAAAATTTCAGATGAACATTTACTCTAGTTAGCAAAGGTCTTTGGTGAGCATGATGATACATGTGAATCATTTGAAGACTACGTAACTGTTAATAGACTTGTTAATTAGAGAATATAATGAAAATTTCACTGAATTTGAGAATCATGACATCATTTAAATTGGCATTTCTACTTCACCTAGTTGATATCACCAAGGCACCTAAAGAACTACAGATGGAATCAACTGAGCTCTCAGTAGATGACATTTTAAAATCATTCTTTGATGCTAAGAAAGATACAATTTTCTGGAAAAAATGAATAGAATACCCATGTCTTTGGCAACATGCCTGAAAAATACTTTTTCACTTTTCACCCACTTATTTCTGCAAATATACCTTCTCCAACTTGACCCAAATCAAGACACCCTTAAAGTTACAATTGACTGATACCTATTCAGAGGATCAGCTGAAACTGTAGATGTTCGTGCTACAACAGAATATTCAAATGCTTGCCAACAAAAAGCATATACAACAAAATCACTAAAAGTTTAGTTAACTTTAAAATTAACAAACAGTTTCCATTTTGTGAAATTATTAAGTACATAATAGTTAAGATGTTTACAAAATAATGACATTTTAAACATATCTAATTGAAGTTTCTTGAATGCAGCTTTATTTGTTTATAGATAAATTAACGTAGCCATCCAATGTGAAAATTTCCTCACTCTTGTACTATCTGGTTCTTGAAAATCTTGAAAATCTAAGTCATATTGTAATTGATTTCTCCTTTTGTGAAATTTGTTCTCACTAGGTCAGTCCTGGATAATGCTGATGTTTTTGTTGGTGGTGGTAATAATGATGATGGTAAATGCAGCGGAATAGATAGTTCTAGACACTGGACTAAACAACTCACATGCATTCGATAACTTAGTAGCTTGTGTCCTTGCATCTTCATCCTTTCTTCTCCATGTGGCTGACTATTCTCTCACAAGCAGATAGCTCCCTTGCTACTTGGGTAAGCTTCTCTGTAACTTGTCTTTGCCTTGTGCCTGCTGAGGGCTCATTGATGAGGACAGAGAGAGTGGTGCTGGGATTGTGCTGGCTCTCTTCATTTTCACTGACCATCTATCACTTTCTAATCCTTGTATGAGGCACTGCTGTCAAGTAAAGAGGTGCAGATATAAGCTGAGCATTTCCAAAATGTTTCAGAATAGGTAACATGCATTACTTATAAACATCCAAACATAATATAGTCATAATTTCTCACTCTTCATTGCAATTGAGTTATAGTTTATCAGACACTTTTTCATGTTGCTCCTAGTGTGGCTTAGAGTCTTGGTTATCTTATTTTTCTTCTTCTGTCTGTCAAGTTTTTGTGTATTTCTTTTCTTTCCCTTTTTAACTTGTTCCTTCCTATCTCTCTGACCTCTAAATGTTAATGTGCCCCAGACTTTGGTTCATGGACATTCATTGTGTTACTCCTGTGGGAACCTTAGTCTCCTTACTTTAAATACCATCTCTATGAGGAAGCTTCCCAAATGTGTATCTTCAGCCCAGAATCCTCTGCTGAACTCAAGATCTGGATAGACAACTGCCTACCTGATGTTTACATTAATATGTTCACAGGGCATTGTGCAGGAAAGAGTTAATGCAGCAAGCATGGGACAACTGTCCTCAGAGAGCTTTCTGTGCATGGCTGGCCCCTGGCTGGCATTTGGGAACTTGGCCCTCAAAGCCTTCCCAGTCAACACTGAACTGGTAGGAGTGACTGGCTCTGTTTGAATGGTTGGTACAAACAGTGTGGTTTATACTGCACACAAGTTTTTCCTTGTGGGAACGTATGATATTGGTACACGCTAGAAGAGGGTACCTATGTGCCCAGCCTCCAATAAACATGTTGGGCACTGAGCCTCTAACAAGGTTCCCCTACATGTAACATTCTGCATATGTTGCCACAACTTGTTCCTGGAGGAATTAAGTTTGTCCTGTGTGTTTTCACTAGGAAAGGACTTTGGGAAAATTGTGACAAGTTTCCCCTGGACCTTGTTCCCCACGCCATTTTCTTTTGCTGATTTTGCTATGGGTTCTTTTGCTGTAATGAATCCCAGCCATGAGTACAGCTGTATTCTGTATCCTGGGATTTATTTATGTGAAGTTAGGGATAGTACAGGGAATCCCTGGTACAGCCATCTTTATACTAAATGTCTACAACTAAGTTCATGATACTCTTTCTTCCAGTTGATCAAATAAAATTTACTAAGCAAACAAAGCCAGCATACAAATAACAATGATTTCTCTTGTGCCTTCCTATGGTCTTCATATTTTATTAATGTCAATTCCATTCCTTCAAGTTATTCAGGTCAAAATTCTTAGCATCATCTTTGACATCCCTTTTGTGCTGCTATAGTAGAATACCTGAGACTGGGTGATTTATCCTACAGTTCCAGAGACTGGAAAGTCCAAGTTGAGGGGCTTACATCTGGTAAGGGCTTTTTTGCTGCTTCAAGCTATGGCAAAAGGTGGAAGGGCGAGAGAGCATGTGTGAGAGAAAGAGAGGCTGGGGGAACTCATCCTTTTCTCGTGAACCTATCCCTGAAATAACAGTATTAATTCATTCATGAGGACAAAACCCTCATTGTCTGAATGCCTCTTAAAGGTCCCACATCTCGACACCATTGCATTGGATTAAGTTGCTAACACATGAACTTTGGAAGATCTAGACAAGCCATAGTAATATGCCCCTGCCCAATTCTTGTTCTTCTTGTATGAAAAGTACATTCATTCCATCTTAATAGACCCAAAGGACTTAACTTGTTCTAGCATCAACTCAAAAGTCCAAAGTCCAGAGTTTTATGTAAATTAGATATGAATGAGACCAAAGCAAAATTCATCCTGAGGAAAATTTGCTGTCTGTGTATGAAGCTAAACAAGTTATCTACTTCCAAAATAAATGATGGGAGAGGCATAGGATAAACATTTCCATGCCAAAAGAGATAAGTATGTAGTAAGAAAAGGGTAGCTATTGTGCAGTAAGCCCACAATCTAAAAAAGCAAACGATATTAAATCTTAATACACCAGAATAATCCTCTGTGACTACAAGTCCTGGCATATGAGGCACTGTGATGGGGTTGGGCTCCCAAGGCCTCAGGCAGCCCCATCCCTATGGCAGCTCTTAGGGGTAAAGCCTCATGCCTGTAGATTTTCCAGGCTGGATTTGCATGCTGGTGGTCCTACAGTTTGGGAATCTTGGGAATGTCCCTGCTCCAATGGCCCCACTAAACATTTCCCTACTGGGGACTCTCTTTGGTGGCTTCACTCCTGCAAAATGTCTCTCTGCCTTTGAAATCTAGGTGGAGCTGGCCTGTCCCCAGCTGTTATGTTCTGTGCACCTGCAGAATTAGCACCACATGATCCTGCCAAGCTTACAGCTTGTGTGGTAGACAGGCAGGCTGCATTCCTCACTAACTTTCCAACTCAGGGTAAAGTGCTGAGTCAGGGGACTATGTGCATGACTGCATGACTATCAGTCTGTGGAGATTCAGAAGTGCAGGTAGGCTAAGACTTTTAGATTCTTGATCAGCAGTTTAAGTTAAGATAGCTCAAAGGGATAAAACTTGTTTCCCCCCCTTGTCTTCTACCTGTATCCATTATCTGGCGGCATCAGATGTTCCATTACCCTAGGTCTCTGTTTACCCTTTACCCAACCTTCCTGGGGATTGTAATCTCCTCTCTCTCATTTTTAACCTTGACTGCTGCCTACTGACTACTGACTACTATGCATTCTTATGTGTATAGTCTGTTATGTACCCAATATGAGGAGGACCCCCCAGGCAATTGAAGCAGGATCAAGAATACACTACTGGGATCTGATCAAACTAAAAAGTTTCTGCACAACTAAGAACACAAGAGTAAAGCAAGAAGACAGCCCTCAGAATGGGAGAAAATATTTGTAGGTTATGTCTCCGACAAAGGTTTAATAACCAGAATCCACAGAGAACTCAAATGTATTAGCAAGAAAAGAACAAGTGCTCCCACGTCAGGGTGGGCAAGGGACTTGGAGAGAAATTTCTCTGAAGAAGACAGGCGTACGGCCTACAGACACATGAAAAAATGTTCATCATCCTTAATCATCAGAGAAATGCAAATCAAAACTACTTTGAGATATCATCTAAGATTAGCCCACATCGCAAAATCCCAAAACCAGAGGTGCTGGCATGGATGTGGAAAAAAGGGAAAACTTCTACATTGCTGGTGGGAATGCAAACTAATATGTTCCTTTTGGAAAGATATTTGGAGAATACTTAGAGATCTAAAAGTAGACCTCCCATTCAATCCTATAATTACTCTGCTAGGTATATATTCAGAAAACCAAAAATCGCATTATTACAAAGATATTTGTACCAGAATGTTTATTGCAGCCCAATTCATAATTTCTAAGTCACAGAAGAAGCCCAAGTGCCCATCGACCCACGAATGGATTAATAAATTGTGGTATATGTATACCATGGAATATTACACAACCTTAAAGAAAGATGGAGACTTTACCTCTTTCATGTTTACACGGATGGAGCTGGAACATATTCTTCTTAGCAAAGTATCTCAACAATGGAAGAAAAAGTATCCAATGTACTCAGCCCTACTATGAAACTAATTTATAGCTCGAAAGCTATAACTCAATTATAGCACAAGAATATGGAGAAAGGGTCAATGGAGGGGAAAGGAGGGGGGAAGATGAGTGGACAGAGGGTAATAGGTGGCACCATAGCTATGGTGCATCTTAGAAGGGTACAGGTGAAACTTACTAAATGCAGAATATAAACACAATAACTAAGAAAATGCCATGAAGGCTATGTTAACCAGTTCAATGAAAATAATTCAAATTGCATATGAAACCAGAACATTCCCCATGATTGCATTAATGTACACAGCTATGATTTAATTAAAAAAATTTTTAAAAAAAGAAAGAAATGTTTTGCCTCCAAACTCCAAAAAAAAAAAAAAACTCCTGAGAAGCAGGATGGCTTGCTGCATTGTTTTCAAGCACCTGTACTGTACCAGATTCAGGGAGCAGAGTGGCGAGGTGCAAAACAGTGACTGCTGAGATCTGGTGAGTGCCTCTCTGGAAACTTAGCCCTCAATACTCCAAACTAGCCTTGAAGATCTCTGAAATACCTTTGGGGTCATTTCCCATTGTCTTCATGAATAGAACCTGGCTATGTCCATCTATTTTAATCTCTTTGCCAAATGGTCACTTGGCCACACTTTTCCCATTTTAACACACTTTTTCTTCTTTACTTGATCAGGTTGAGAGTTATCTCAATATCTCCATTTTGTTTCTCTTTTAATTATAAGTTCTAACTTAAAATCACTCTTCTTTTTTATCTTTTGATTATAAGTGGCCAAAAGAAGCCATGCAGCACCTTGAATGCTTTTCTGCTTAAGTATTTCTTGTCCCAAATAACCAGTTTCATTGTTCTGAAGTTCTGCTTTCCACAAAGTCCTGAGACATTGGCTCCAAGTTACTTAGAACTGTATCATCAATGTGGTCTTTACTCCAGTTTTCAATACTTTATTTCTTATTTCCATCTGAGATCTCATCAGCATGGACACATTTCTTCCGACATTCTGATCATGACCACCTAACTAATCCTTAAGACTTAGGGTTTCCCTACAGCTCTTGTCTTATGAACCCTTAACAAAATCATCCTCAACACTCCCGTTATGACAATCTGGGTCTTTTATAGTCCTTCCCATTTTTTCAGCCTCTATCCATTACCCAGTTTCAAAGCTATTTTCACATTTTCTGGTATTTGTCATAGCAACAACCATACTCTTGGTACCAATTTTCTGTCTTAGTCTATTTTGTGCTGCTATAACAGAATGTCTCAGAGTCAGTAATTCATAGTAGAATTTTCTCTTTCTTATAGTGCTGAAGCCTGGGAGATGCAATGTTGAGGGACCCCATCTTGAGAAGGCCTTCTTGCTGCATCATCCCATGCCAGAAGGCAGAGGACAAGAGAATGACAAAGAGAGAGTGAAGGAGGATGAAATTATCCTTTGATGAGGAACCTCCTCCTGCAATAAAGCATTAATTCATCTGTGAAGGCAGAAACTCTTAGACATCTTACTTCTCAGCACTGTTGTATTGGAGATTAAGTTTCTAGTGCATGACATTTGGGGGACACTTTAAAATCATAGCAACATCTCTCTTTTTATCCCTACCTACGCCTGGCATGTCAGTATATCCTGCAGGTCTAGGTTCTAAATCTAACTACAATTCAATTAGTTCTCTCCAGCATTGCTAGTACCACTCAGTCCAAGCTACTTCCTAGTCACACTTAACTGTTTACCTAGGTTATTCTCAGCAGTCTATTGCTGAAGTGGTCAGAAAATTCCATGAAAATTGTACATCGGATTACATAAATCTACTCACCAGCCTCCAGTTATTTCTCATTTCATTTCTTTTCTGAGTAAAAGCTAAATCCTCACTATGATCTGTCCCACCTGGACTACTTTTAGCTCCATCCCCTACTCCAGTGCGCTCTCTTCACTGCTAGACTTCTCCAGATACGCCTCCCTGTAAGTTAGGCGGCCACTGCCTGGACACCTCGGAGTCCTGTAAATTATTGCTCTCTCTCCCTGAAATGTTCTCCCCCGAGAGTTGCATAACCAACTCCACAATTCAAATGCCACATTCTCAGTTAGGACTTTCCTGGCTGCTGCATCTAAAATTTTACCCCACATAACCATTTATATCCTACTTCCTGCTTTATTTACTTAGCTGCTTTTATTATCTAATGTACTGTATGACTAAATTATATGCTCCTCCAAACTTACATGTTGATACTCTGATCCCCCCTAATGTGAATGTTTGAAGATCCAACTTTAAAGATATAATTAAGATTATAAGGGTGGGGCCCCAGTTCTATATAACTGTGTCCTTAGACAAAGAGGGAGAGACTCCAGGAATGCACACATAGAGAAAAGACCATGTGGGGACACAGAGCAGGTGGCTATCTGCAAGTCAAGGAGAGAGGTCTCAGGAGAAACCAAACACGCTGACATCATGACCTTGAATTTCTGGCCTCAAGAACTGTGAGAAAATAAATTTCTGATGTTTAAACCACCTGGTCTGTGCAGTCTGTGATATTTTGTTAATGGCAGTCTGTGGTGACTAACACATATACTAATTATTTTTATTTTGCATACTGCCAGTATTTCTCATTAGCATGTAAGCTTCAGAGTAATTTTTACCTTTCTTGTTCACCACTGGAATTCTCAATACCTCTAAGGTGCCTGAACCACAGTAGGAATCAATTAATATTTACTGAATGAATAAACAGATGAGAAATCAGTCCTAGTCAACATCGCTATTCTTTTCATCTTTGTATAAGTGGTAGAGAGGTTGCAAATAGTTCCAATTCTTTACCCCTCTCTATATGTGCCCCTTGGCAATGTGACTATAGCTCTGCTGATCTAAAGGTAGGACCTATTTCTTCACCCTTTGAATCCAAATTGGCTTTTGGACTTGCCCTTGCCAATCAAATATTGTGGAAGCATCAGTGTACCTGCTCTGGACTGGGGTCTCCAGAGGTCTTATCCGCTTCCTTTCTCTTTCTTAGAACTCTGTCTTTGTCATTTGGAAGACAAATGACCATGTGGAAGAGAAATCGTTCTAGCTGAGAAAACCCTAGAATGGCCAGTCCTCCTTCTAGGTGACTACAGACGTATAGTTGATATTAGATCATGTTAAGCCACACTCAGCCAAACCCAGCAGAGCTGCCTAGCTGACAAATGGTTGGTGTATACAAAAATGTTTATTGTTTTATGACAATTTTTGCTATTGTGGCATTATAGTTGCAACATATAATTATATCCAATGATCTGATGGTAACACCAAGACATATTTTGTGTTTCAGAGATTTCTTTTCTCTTGACAGCTTACAGACTTCGGAATCAGATCAAATTGGGTTCAAATCTCAGCTCCATCACTCACCATGTGACCTAATGCAATTTACTTAACCTTTGACTTTCTCATTATTTGTAAACTAAAGATAGAGATACTTGCTCAGAGAGTTTTTGTGAGAATTAAATGAAACACTCTCATGCCAAATCCCCGACACAATTACTGATATTGATCTAAAAAACATTACAAACTTCCTCAAATAACTACTTCAGGTTAGATCATCAATAAATTCATCCAAATGCTTGTAGAAACTAGATTGTTTTCTTATCAGACCCATCAGCCTGGCACACTTGCTGTACACTATGTGATGCTCTGTTTTCTTTTAGTCATCCTGACAGCTTTTAACTTTCAAGAGTGACCTTACAGCTCATAGTCCAAGCTATGGTGACCCGATTCATTTCTGCTCCATTTATTCCCTTTATGATATTATTGGCTTAGACCAAAAACCTTCTTAGTTTTCTATATTTGAATGAAATTGGCTTAATTTTTAACCATCAACATAGATGAATCTCCTGATTCAGTACCTCATACCTGGAAAATGACTGAGATATTCCCAGAAGCGGTTGGTTATTTCTGATACATGCAAGTGAAATATGGGCTTCTAAATGCAAAGACAGAGGTCCTGTCCACTCAAAGTCCCACAAATCAGCTTATAAATACAGAGACAGCTATTTTTGAATATTTATTCTTTTATTTTATGTGGCCTCTCCCATAAAAGTTAGAGAAGCATGTTAAATTTGATGCAATGTCTTAGGCATTAGATTTAAGCCAGAGAAATAACTATTAAAAAGAAACAAGCATTAAAATAATTTTACTGTTTAAAACAGGAATTTAGCTTAAGCACTACTTTCAGGTGAAAGCATTCTATAACTGACATCATTTTTAAGTGCTCTATATTGATTAAACACTTTAGCTGGATTTGTAAGTCTGATCAGAAAATATATGTTGTAAATCATGATGTGATTTTTTCCTTTGATCCTGTTTTAGCTTTTTCTCCTTTGGGTCAGATGATAACTTCTGATAAAATTCTGGAAACTAAAATCCATTTGATTGGTAATGATCTCTCTTGTAAAATAGCTTAACTTTCAATTTTGTTAAAATGCACAAATGGGGATTCACTGATATCCGGTTTTCTCAAGAATAAAATTGATTTCCGCATACTAATCATCCCTTCAATAAATTACTGTCTATAGTCAAGTAATTAAAATGACTCCTTCTCAGACCATTTTTAATCCAAGTTATAAACTGTTATTTTAGAAAGAAAGTTTCAAAAAGATTAAGATTTCTTATTTGAAAGAGAGTTAATTTCTCCTGTATACTTTGCCAATAGAATAAAAAGTGATAGTCCCAAGGCAGCATCCATATTACTGTCGTGGTATTTATTACATTTTTTGCACATTCATATAAATCTGAACATGTACCTATAAAACAAGAACATTCAGAATTTGGAATACCACGCCAAATTTTATTGTGACAAAGAGGACCTTGTAATGGTTTGGGTGTCTACCTCCCCAGGCCAAGTGGGCAACTGACAAGAGGAATTAATTGTTTGGTGAATGAACACAGAAAGCTATTTTGTATGAAAATATTTGATGCCTGAATTATGTGGCACTCGGCATAATTACTATCTTCTGGGCCTAGATTTTATAAGCTACTGCTTTTGAGTGAAGTTGGGAATACATTCACTACTATTATCAAGGCTAATGTACTCCTAAATATAAGTGCTACCCAATGCTATGGAACGTGAGTGTAAAGGGGGAATTCATCCCTCCCAGCTTCTTCCTTTCACAGTGAAGCGTGTAGCCTAGGGTTCTGCAACTACACAATAAAATTAGCATTAGATCCTAGGTGTTCGTATTTGCTGGACTGGTGCTTTTTTTTATTTTTTACATATACATGTGTTTATTAGGTTTCCACTTTTTGCCTAGGTGTTTGTATTTCCTGGACTGGTGCTTTTTCCTCTCTGTAACAGTGCTTTCTTGCTGACAGGTCGTTTGGAGCAAGGATGCTCCTAGTAGCGGAGTCAGTGTGTAGGGGTTGGAGCAGATGCTCGGCTGTCTGCTCTCCTCCCACCTCCAATACCTCCCACATTTCTGCTCCCAGGATGTATGTTTAAAGAGAACATCAAAGGTAGATTTGATCAATAGAATGGAGAGCTAAAAGTTTTGTAGAGCTTTGGAACCCAAGGGAGCTACAAGAAGAAGAGGGTTTGCAAGCAAATGCCAATTCTATTTTATCCCTATCATCTTACCTCGCAGCAGTTGTGGGCTTCTTTCGAGCCCATCCACTAACCTCACACACTTACAGTATAACTGAAAAGCCTTAAAGATATCCATATCAATGCCCAAGGTAGCATATTTCCAAATTTTAATTTTCTATAGCAAAGTGTTCTCAGTGGATCTGGATTGATCTGACTGTCAGCAAGTTCCAATCCCAGTGCCAGTTCAAAGTATTAAGGCTATTGCTAATTAGCAGAACTCAGTTTAGGAATGTGTCATGAATGGACAATGGACAAAGGGGGATTATCCAAAAATAATCCCAGCTATTTTTGTGGGAGAAAGAGGAAACAGATGGCATGAGTTTGGGGACATAGTGAAAAAAAAATAAAAAAAACCAGTCCTCATCAAGATCAGAAGTTGCTATCATTTAAATAACATTTAAAGAATATTATAATGATCATATTTCATGTATCCAATGTGTTTTACAAGTTCAAATTATTATACAACTGTATAATAAAAATGATTCTTCTTGTAACTCCATATTTCAGAGGTAGCTATCATCTACTTTCTTGGGCATCCTGCACAAAGTATCCCTTGTGGATTCATGTATCTGTTAGTCTAGCCCTCCATCTGTTTTTTTTTTTTTTTTTTTTTTGATAAGGGCAAATGGGAGCTAACTTTTGTTTCCATGCTTTTGCACCTTGGCTCAGTGCCTGGCATGTGGAAAATATTCGATAATGTGGTCCATTGCTATTGCTTGTGGATTTTAGCTCTGAGTCTTGTTTTGTTTCCATTCTAAGACAACAGTTAGGTCCTGCATTGTGTTACTTTTCTCCTGGTCACCTGCTCATCACTTCTGACAATCATGGTGTATGATCCTTTGTTGGAGTGAACCTTGGCATGCTCTAAGGTACTGATCTCAACCCTGACTACATTTTAGAATCACCTGTGGAGCACTTAAAAACTACTGATGCTTGGGCCTTAACCCAGACTAATTAAATTAGAATTTCTCAGGGTAGGTCCCAGGCATAGCTGGTTTTTAAAGCTCCCCAGCTGATGATAAGGTGCAGCCAGGGTTATAAACCACTGGTCTAGAGATTCAGTTTGTCAGGGTCACTTTTGGCCCCAATTCTGTCATATATTGTTTTAGCTGTATTATGCGTAAATTTGATAAGCATGCCTCGCAATTTCCTCATGCTTGAAGTGGGCAGAAAATCTTTTAGTTGTTCACATTAGATTTTCTGTTTAATTTGTGAGTAACTCTTTTTTTCTTTAAAATCAAATATGAAAAGCTCCTGTCAAATTGAACATTTGGGGGTTAATTTTATTCTTTGCAACTGAGGCTTTCTATACTAAGAAAATATAATCTGATGTGATCCACCTACTTCCGTGGTGGTAGCATCGATCTTTCTTGTACTGATTCCTCCTGACCTCTCCTCTCTTTCTTGCTGGAAATTTCTGGGCTAGGTTTCCATCTTTCCACTTTTCACTTTGTCATAGCTATGCCTGTATGAGCAGCACCTGCCATGCTGACCACATTAATGAAGGCTCCACTGGGGCACAGGATCACTGGTCATTTTTTAGGGCTAATGGATTCATTTGCAGTATGTGTTATCTGTGTTACAACAGGCAGATTTTCCATGGACACAGATAGCCATGTAAAGCGAATTAAGAGTATTTACCATGCCTTTTAAAAAAATAAAGATAGAGTGTTTTGGTGAAGTTGCTAGTGATAGAGATCACAGGTCACAGAACACATAGACAGTATCAAGGCCTCTTACCTCCTTGATGTTTCATCTCAGGGTAGCATGTCCTGAGATTATATAGAACATATTCCTATTTTTACAAGATCCTGTTTCTAAGATATGCTATTGTGGCAGCAAAGAATTATTTTAAAAAAGGCATTTTAAGTCACATTGGTGAGTGGCTTACGGTGGCAATTATTCCTGGTTGTAGAGAAATTACTAATAGCACCTGTCTGTATAGTATCATGTGCTCTTTTGGGAGGGTTGGAAAGAGCAATGAAGAATGTGGAAGAGGATATCTGAGGCCAGAAAATGGATGAAGTGGCTGGGGCTGCCAAGTTAGCAATAGATTGAATTTTTTTCCCCAAAATATCCTTTGGATTTTGGTTCCTTTGGATATCCTGTCTTTCCTCCATTTCTTTAACCTCCAAGCAATTTATAATCAAAGAGGCAGTTTCATTAGTTACAGCAGGTATCTCAACCCTATCAAATCAACAACCATTTTTATAAAAAATATTTCCTAGACTCTTCTTTACTCTCTTGAAATATATATGTGTATGTATAATATGTATATGTAAGTAACTGAACCAAATGATAATTAAAAGAATAATCACAAAGTCCTAAGTATCATATAAAGAACAATAGAAGAAAAATTATTTATATTAAAATCATAATAATTTCAATGTGTGAATCCCTGGACATGCACAGGAGTAGACGCTACTACACATAACAAAGACTCATTTCTGTACATGGAAACCTTGTGCACGAGACAGCAAACTGATACAGGGATATGGGTTTTATTATAAACTCAAAGACCAAGAGTATTGTTGCCATCAGTGATACAATTTTCTGATAAAGTGAAGGATTCTTGGTAGTTTAAAATAAAATACAATACATTCTTTCCTCCATTTCTGTAGAAGTTGAGTTATAAGAAAAAAATCAGTAAATTTTTAATTCTTGCAAACGTGCTACTGTTTATAAGCAAATGGCATCTAGGTGCAGATGCTTAAAATTGAGTGTCCACCCCTACGAATGGTTTAAAAAAACCTCAAACCTAACAATATACAGTAAAGACATCATGGCATCAAAATCATGTATGTTGCTGATGGGAGTGTGAATTGGCAAAATTATATTGCACAACTATGGGGCAAGGTTTACTAAAGTGGAACATGAGCCTATTCTAAGATCCAACAGTTCTACTCCCAATTATATATACCCGACAGAGAGCAGTATATATATTCAAAAATAATAAGTGCAGGAATGTTCATAGCAGCTTAAAATGAAAACAAGTCATTGTGTCCATCACCAGTAGAATGGGGCCTTAAGGTATATTTAATAGTAGAATATATTGCAATGGAAAAGATATACTACTGCTATACATGATAATATGATGAATCTCACAAAAGGGTTAAATAAAAGATAATCACAATAGGCTGTATAATGTATGATTCAATTTAAAAAGTATAAAAGGGGAAAAACTAAACCATAGTGAGAGAATTCAGAATAGTGGCTAATTTGGGGTGAGGAGGACAGACTAGAGGAACACAGGAAATATTACTGGAATAGCAGTCATGCTCTGTATGTTGCTCTGGGCACAGGCACATTCATTTGTAAAAATGTATTTGGCTCTACAATTAAAATATATGAATTTACTTTCCAAAAAATTTACAAAAACAAAACAAAGCAAAACAGAAGATTCACTCACATGAATATCCAGTGGAACATTCTTTTAGGGTAGAAATGTGACATGGATTGCTCCACATTTGTCAACTTTTGATCCTTCCTTACTAAACTCCTGTAGAATTATAACTAAAATATTTGCACAAAATTTTAAATTGTCTTCTAGGAAGCAAACCACTCCTGTTGAACCCTGAATTTGAGATGTAGTCTAAGAAAATCTTCTCAAACTTCAACAATAATGTCAATAATTTCTGTGCCACCATAATTATTTTGTTAACATGTTTCTTTAACTTGACTTACCTTTTTCATTCAAAGAAATGCATTTTTAAAGAAATGTCATATGACTTTATACTATAAGTATAAAATCAGTCTTATCTGGCATAGACAAACAGTTATAAAAATGAATGACATGAAGCAATATTAGAAACCAGTACTGTTGACTGCAGAGCCTTTTAGGAGAAAGCTTCTGTTTTTTGGATTAGGTTAGCCAATTTTAGAATGATATTAAAGGCAGAAAGTCTCATCAAACTGAGACTTTCTCACTGACATACCAAAAGTTTAAGATAATTGCAGTGATTTCCACTACTGGACTGTTTAGTTCATTGCAATTTGTTATATGGCAGGTGAGCTAGTACCCTTTCATGTATCCTCAGCCATCCTTCTTTTCTCTGAGTCTCTTATGACAAACCAAGGATGAAGCCAGGGGTCTCCTTACTTATTGATGCAATGTCTAGTGCATAGATACTTGGGCAAAATGGACCATGAAAAGCAACTGAGGATGTATTCTCTCTCAAGCTGGCTAAGCTCAAGATGTCTGAAATTAAGCCATGAGAGAGAGATATATATATAGAGAGAGAAAGAGAAAGAACAAGGCCAGTCTGGAAAATAACCTTGGGCATGGCATTTAGAACTTGGATTTGAATGGAGTCAAATGGAAAAAAAATTGAAGAAACACAACAACATAACTTGAGTTTGAGAGTATTATATGGCCAAAAGAATTCCTCGTTTGGATTAAACACACTGTGAATGCTTAAACTTTAATAAGATCTTTAGGGTTTCAAAATTCTGCAAAGTAGAGAGCAGACAAAGAAAGCTCATAGAGGGACTCATAGAAGGGCTCTGGTGTTCTCTTCATTTGGAATCAAGGATAAGAAAAAACTAAAGGATGCCCAGAGAGCACAACCAAGAGCTGCACTGGGGGGCTAATCAAAGACCATTTCTCAGCCCTGGAGTAGTGGGTCCTTGCAGGACCTATCCAGTAGGATTTAAAATATATATATATATATTTTCAGTTTTTTTGGCCAGGGCTGGGTTTGAACCCACCACCTTTGGTATATTGGGCCAGCACCCTACTTCATGAGCCAGAGGTGCCGACCAATTTCAAAATTTTTTTAGACTAGGCCAGGCATGGTGGCTCACACTGTAATCCTAGCACTCTGGGAGGCTGAGGCGGGTGGATTGCTTGAGCTCAGAAGTTTGAGACCAGCCTGAGCAAGAGAGAGAGAGACCACCCACCTCTAGTACAAATAGAAAACAAGCAAACATGACTTAGCAATTATGAATTGGGCTGCAATGAACATTCTGGTACAGATGTCTTTGTTATAATGTGATTTTTAGTCTTCTGGGTATATACCTAGTAAAGGAATTATAGGATCGAATGGCAGGTCACTTTTAGATGTCTAAGTATTCTCCAAACATCCTTCCAAAAGGAATATATTATTGTGCATTCCCACCAGCAGTGTAGAAGTGTTCCCTTTTCTCTACATCCACGCCAACATCTCTGGTTTTGGGATTTTGTTATGTGGGCTAATCTTACTGGAGTTAGGCGATATCTCAAAGTAGTTTGATTTGCATTTCTCTGATGACTCGACCCATGAACGGATTAATAAATTGTGGTATATGTATACCATGGAATATTACGCAGCCTTAAAGAAAGAAGGAGACTACCTCTTTCATGTTTACATGGATGGAGCTGGAACATATTCTTCTTAGCAAAGTATTTCAAGAATGGAAGAAAAAGTATCCAATGTACTCAGCCCTACTATGAAGGGCTTTCATATGAAGGCTATAACCCAACTATAGCACAAGAATATGGGGAAAGGGGCAAGGGAGGGGAGGGAAGTGGCGAGGTTGGGGTGGAGGGAGGATAATTGGTGGGGCCACACCTACAGTGCATCTTACAAGGTTGCAGGTGAAACTTATAAAATGCAGAATACAAATGTCTTCATACAATAACTAAGAAAATGCCATGAAGGCTATGTTAAACAGTTTGATGAAAATAGTTCAGATTGTATATGAAACCAGCACATTGTACCCCTTGATTTCACTAGTGTACACAGTTATG